>RJWM01015444.1:12613-47935 GCA_004363535.1 Dasyprocta punctata
TATTTGAAAGTTCTATATTGAGGATTTTTGCATCTATGTTCATTAAGGAGATTGGCCTTTAATTCTCTTTTTTCATTGGTTTCTCTGATTTTGGCATTAGGGAAATACTTGCTTCAAGAAATGAGTTAGGGAGAATTTCTTTCCTTTCAAATTCACTGAAGAGTTTGCAGAGTGTTGCCAGTAAGTCTTTCCTGAACTTTTTCTTTTTTCTTTTTTCTGTTTTTTTAAACAAAATGAAACCAAATGAAAAAACAAACCCAGAATAGAGTCAATCAAAACAAAACATTGAATATGACACAAAACTTCAAATGAAGATAAAAGGAGATGAATAGTGGCTAGTATAATGCCTCTTACTATCACCAAAATAACAGCACATACCATC
The DNA here is from genome assembly GCA_004363535.1 of Dasyprocta punctata. Classification (NCBI taxonomy): domain Eukaryota; kingdom Metazoa; phylum Chordata; class Mammalia; order Rodentia; family Dasyproctidae; genus Dasyprocta; species Dasyprocta punctata. Next base: position 12,996 of record RJWM01015444.1, read on the forward strand.
AGGCATAATAATAATAATAAAGAACAGAATATAACCAATCAAAAAAACCCAAACAGAACAAACATATACAAAAACAAACAATACATGACTGCAAAATGAGATACAAAAACAAAAAATACATGACTTCAAAACAAACATGACTTCAAAACAAAATAATACAAAAATAACAATGGCTACCATAATACATTATCTTCAAAGTAACTACCTATATCATCAGACATAATAAAATCAAATAAAACAATATGGAATAAAATCAATCAAAACAACACAAAGCAATATTTTGAAACAAGATAATAGGGAATCAATAATGACTACCATAATATATTTTGTTGTCTTTCAAATAGCTGTCCATGCCCTCAAATATAATAAAATTAAACAAAACAAGATAGAATAAAACCAAACTAAACAGAGCAATGCAAATAATTCAGAGGTTCAAAACATAATAATAGATTAACAATGGACACTGCCTTTTCTTTTTAGACATTTTGACCCCTTTCACTTTCACAGTATCTATTCTGTATTTTGGATCCCACTAACTCCTTTAGTTTTTTCCAATAGGGTGACAACACAATGTTCACGTATGTGACTCTAAAGTATTTCACTCATGAAGATGATCTCAAGTTGTATCCATTTAACCTCGAGAACCTTGAGGTTGAGGTTATCTTTGTAGCTGAGTAGCTTTCCATTGTATAAAAATGCCATATCTTTCTTATCCATTCTACAGTTGTTGGGAAAGGTACCGCTACTTTTTTCAGGTTCCCTATCACATGGAGCATTTATTTTTCTCTCCTTTGACTTTCATTCCATTAATTTTCTTTTGAGTTAAATGTGGTTCTTGTATAAAGCTTATCAGTGTTCCCTGTCTCCTGATCCAGTTTGCCAGTTTTTTTTTAACTTGTTGAAGTAAGGCCACCTACATTAATGGTTATGGCCAACACACACTGGCTTGTCCCTGACATGCCACTTTCCTGCTGTGGACTATATTTCCCCTCCATTCAGTTGTCTGTCCACTCTGTAATTCCCCTCTGCTGCTGTTTCTGGAACTGTGTCATTTCTTTCTCTAGAATGTCCTTCCTAATGCTTTGTAGCATTAGTTTGGTGTACATGAATTCCTTCAGTTGTTCTTTGTCATGGAACTGTCTTGTTTCTACATTAATTTTTAAAGATAGCTTTACAGGGTACATCAATCTGGGTGGAAAGGTTTTTCTTTCATGGCTTGAAATTCTTCACTCTGATGTCTTGACTTGATGGTTTTTGTTGAGAACTCTGTCACAATTTTGATGGGTTTTCCTTTATAGGTGTTTCTTTTCTCTAACAACTTTCAATATTCTGTTCTTTTGTTGAATTTCTGAGATCTTGATTATTCAATAGCTCGGTGTGAATTTATTTTGATTAAGGCTAGTTTGAGTTTTATATGCCTCACTCAACTGTATGTCATGTCCTTTCTCATGCTTGGGATGTTTTCTGCTATTCATTCTGTAAATGGTCTTGTTATGTCATTTGTGCTGACCCCTGTTTTTTATATGTTGTTGTTGTTGACACCTGTTTTCCTTAAATTAGTGTCATCTTGCAGCTGTTTAATTGTTATTTCCTTGTTCCTTGTTATTTTTAGGAGACCTTTCCTTTCATGATAGCTAGCTGTGATCCTGTCTTCAAGGTTTGAAAATCTATCTTCAGTTTCTTTCAAGTTGTTTTGTCAGCTTTTGATTGACATTTTAATTTCCTGGAAATATCTTTGAATGTGTGTTGTACATTCTAAATCTTTCTTAGATTGTTCATTCAATATTATTCATGGAAGGTTTCCCTCATTTTCCTATGCTTCTTTATATTGTATCTACATCTTCTTTAGAGATGCTTAGCAATTCTTTTATTATGTTTTTTATTTCTCCTTTTCACCTGAGATAGTATTGCTAGCCTCATGAAATTGTTTCTTTACTTCAGTTGCCATCACTTCAGAAACTTCAGGTGTGACCCTCAATCTCTTCTGTGTTTCCATCTCCTGGACTTCCTCTGCATGTCTTGGATACTGGACACTGCCTTTTGCTTCTCCATCTTGATATATTCACGGGTTCTTTCAGACAAGTGTGTAGTGGGGTCCCAGGCACTTCCCGCATTGTCTACAATTTCTCTGAAGTGAAAGACTGCTTGGTTCTCATGTCCAATGCTGGCTATGAGAATACAATGGTGACCATTAGGTGTGCTGGTGTAGATCTGGCTGCTACTTTTCTCAGCTGTCACTAGCTAACATTGGTGGAAAGTTTCCACAATGTTGGCTGGTGTGTGCATAGGGGCACGGCTGGACTCTCCCTCTGGGACTTGAGCTGGTTACCTGCGAGAATCCACAGTGGTTGCTGATGTGTGCATGTGGGCAGATCTGGTCATTGCTTGATGGATCTGAGTTGGTTACCAGTGGGAAGCATCCCTGGGGGCTTACCTAAAAGTCTTTTAGACCTCAGCAGTGAATCCATCAGGACTGAGGCTTTTCTTTGTTGGTAAGGCTATAATTACATTTTCAATTTCATTAACTGAAATTGGTTTTGGCAGTTACACATTGTCTTGATATAGCTTTGGTAATTCATATTTTCTAGGACTCTGTCCATTTATTCTGTGTCATTGAACATATAAGAGTAAAGGTTTTTGAGGAAGGTATTGATAATCTTCTCTATTTCCACAGGGTCTGTACCAGTTTCATCCTTTTCATTTCTTATTGCATGGATTTGAGTTTTTCTTTCCCCTTTTTGATGAAGTTGGGTAGGGGCTTTTCAATTTGTTTATTCTTTCAAAGAGCCAACTCTTTGAGTCCTAAATTATTTGTATTGTTTCATTAGTCTCCATTTCTATTAGTTTCTTCTCTGATCTTTATAATTTTCTCCCTTTATTGGGCTTTGTGTGTGAGTTGTTCTTTTTCTAGATATTTGACATGTAGCATCGGATTATTTGTGTTCATTAAGTTTTCCAAATGTAAAAATTCATTCACAATAAATTTCCCTCTGAGGACTGCTTTCAATGCATCCTAGAGGTTCCCATAAATTGTATTTGCATTTTTGGTTGCTTGTAGATGTTGGTTGATTTCCTCTGTAACACATTGACTACTGAGGTGTGTATTATTTAATGTTCATGTGTTTATGGGGTTTTTAAAATGTCTTTTGTCATTGATTTCCAATTTCACAGCACCATAATCAGATAATATGTGTGGGATAATTTTAATTATTTTTGCTTACTTAAGCATTTTCTGTGGACCTTAGACCTTAGATGATGTGCAGCTGAGAATATATATTCTGATCTTGTTAGCTGGAATGCTCTGCACACATCTACTAGATCCTTTTGTCCACAAGTTTGATTCAGTTCTATTTTTTATTTGCTAATTTATTGTCTACATGGTCTCTCTTTTTGTGGAAATGGAGTGTTAAGGTCCCCTGTTATGATTGTATTGTTGCTTATTTGGTTGCTCATGTCTGTTAATGTTTGTCTCCCATAGCTGTGTGCTCCCATATTTCATGCATATATATTTATGATTATTATCTCTTTCTCTTGATATTTTCCCTTAACAAGTTTATAGTGACCTTCTTTATGTCTTTGGGTCATTTTTGGTTTGCAGTTCACAATGTCTGCAAACCAAATTGCTACCCACCTGCTTTTTTCTGGGCTCATGTCACGTGAAGTATTCTTTTCTATCCTTTGAGTTTCAGTCTATAAATTTCCTTTTGAGTTAAATGTGTTTCTTGTAACTGCGTGTTATTGGATTTTGTTTTTTAACCCATTCCACCAGTCTGGTTTTTTTTCATACTGGTGATACAACTTATGAACTTGTGCTTGCCATGCAGGTGCTTATGCCACTGAGGTAAATTCCTGGCCAAGTCTGTTTCTTCTGATTGTGAATTAAGACCATTCACATTAATGGGTATAACTGGTTTATCTTGGTCATGTCATCTTTCTATTGTTGATTCCCTACTTTTACCCCTCTGGTTAATGGCTTGTATTACTTGTTATTTGTTGGTTGTTTCTATTATTGTTCTTGGAATTGTGATTATTTCTATCTCTTTTTGGAGTATCTTTCAGTACTTTTTTTAGGGTTGGCTGGGTTGTCATGAACTTCTTCAGTTGTTCTTTGTTGCAGAAGTATCTTATTTCTCCATTGATTTTGAAAGATAATTTTTCAGGGTACATCAATTTGGGTTGGAAGTTGTTTTCTTTCCATATTTGAAATACTTCATTCCATGCACTTTTGGGCTTCATGATTTGTGTTGAGAAGTCTGTCATGATTCTGTTAGCTTTCTTTATAAATGATCTGTTTCTTTTTCTCTAGTGGCTTTTAATTTTCTGTTTTTGTGCTGAATTTTGGGAATCCAAATTATTGTATGTCTGGGTGAAGATTTATTTTGTTATGGTTAATTGGGTTTTTATATGCCTCAGTTATTTGAATGTCATATTCTTTTCCCATGTGTGGCAAATTTTCTGCTGTTATGTCGGTAAATAGTCTTTATGTCATTTGTGTTGTCTCCCTATTTTGTTGGCAACTATTAGTCTTTATTGCTCCTCTTTGTCCCATCTTGCAAGTGTTGAATTGTTATTCTCTGATTCGTTATTTTTCAGAGCTGTTGTCTTTCATGATCTCTAGTTGTAATCATGTATTTGAAGACTGAGGGTCTGTCTTCAGTTTCATTCATGTGTTTTACCAGCTTCAATGGAAATTTTGATTTCCTGAATATCCCCTTAAATCTGTTTCTTGTATTCTAATTGTTTCCTGTTTGATTCATTCAAGGTCTTGATCACTTTTCTATTCTCCTCTTTTTCTTTAATTCTTTGTATTCTTTGAGTATATTCACCAATTCCTTCATTATGCTTGTCATTTCTGTTTTTACCTCAGCAATTACATATTTTCCACTTTAGAAGAGTTTCCTCTGTTTAGTGTAGATTAATTTCTAAGCATTTTTTTTGGATGCTTCTGTAAGAGTCATTGTTTTACTAATTTTTTCTCTGTGAGTTCATTGGTAATTCATAGGAATGTTATTGACTTCCATGTGTATATTTTATTATTTTTTTCTGGTACCTTAAATTGAACTCAGTACCTACCACTTGCCTAGCAGGCACTGTGGCTCTAAGATACATCCCTATCCCTTATGTGCTTATTTGAATCATAGTTGTTATTTAGGGTCTACTATATTCTAGGAATTTGTTTATTTTTTTGTTTTGTTTTGTTTTGTTGGAATTTTAGGGCTCTGTACATGGAGGATTATGTTTCTAATGATATGTTGACATTGTCTTTCTTGTTCTTTACAAAAATAATTTATTGAGAGAAATGCTTGCACTCCTCACAATCTGTAAATTTACAAGATTCAACAGAATTCAGCATGCTAAAAGTTATTACTTGTATGAAAATAGTCACACTTAAATACTTTTTATTATCCCTAGTCAAAACGTTGTCCCTACTAGCCATCATCTTCTAATCCCTTCTGACCAAATCTAGGCAACTTCTAAGTGAGTCTCTATCCTCATAGATTTTAGTACTGTGGGAATTTATTTCCTTTTATTTCAAAATAGATTATGTACACAAACATTCCCAATATATCCAAATAAATGTAAATCCTGCCAGTTGAGGTTTCATACCACATTATACTGAAGCCAGCAACAAATAGAAGAAATATACTTGGAATTACTTTTTCTTTCCCAGTAAACTTTCATTTGTTGAAAATTGTTTAATATTTGTGCTCATCTTTCTGATTTACTTCATTTAATATAGTATCAAGGTGAATCTATTTTCCTTTAAATGCCTCATTTTTATCTTTTAAATGTAGAGAACTACACAATTATGTATATATGCCATATTTTGCTAATTCGTTCATCTGTTGATTGGCATATAGGCTAAATCAGAAATTTCTCAGCCATGTATTATACATGGCTGAGAAATAGGTACACATACAACACTGTGATGAGATATTTTTAACTCTTTGAGAAGACACCTAAAGGTGAATTTGTCACAAAACAAGTAAACAAGAGATAGAGGGAACTGGTTACCATGAACAGCCAGTAGAATTAAAATTTTTAATGTTTATCACATATACATATGTGAGTCCTGTACATCTGGAAAAAAAATACTTAACATACTTGAAAAGAATAAAAAATCTCTGTTTTTTTTTTCTTTTTTTTTTTTGCTGCACCAGGGATTGAACTCACAACCTTGCACCTGCCAGGCAGGCACTTAAACCACTGAGCCAAACTCCAGGCCCTCCAATACCTCTGTTAAAGTAGTGTTCAACATAGTCAATTGACCCTAAAGTGTCAAAAACAACTCTCTCTTGTAGAGCAAATGTTTACGTGGTGTGAAAAGGAATGATGAAAATTAAGGCCTGCTATTCTTTGGGTCACGTCTTTGAATCTCTGGTCTCTGGAACATTTGTGTTTCTACAATACTTGCAATTCAAGAAGCTAAGTTCCTCTTGATCTGGACTCTTTTGTATACTAAGCAAATTTAATGGGCTTCAAAACTGTAGGGCATAGAAGAATGTGAAACTCATGGGAAAGAGTTACTAACTGAAGGGAATATGTCTACTGTTCTTTTTTTTTCATTATGTATTGTTCATTTTAATTTGATATACTTTGACAAAAGCCTCCTTTTTCATACACTAATTCACTAATTTTTTTCTGGAAAATTTACTCTGAAGCTTATTAAAGGACCAGATAACTCTTGAACTTTTATAGATGTTGTACATGTGCTTATGCATACACATATACACATACATACACATGCACATACTCCTACACATTGCCTTCACATATACTTAAGTATGCAGTAACATTAATAGACATAAATGCCATATTGTTTACAAAGAATGCATGGATTTATATTGCTTTTGTTGATACAATGTGTCAACTTTAGTAGTTTAGAACTTTAATTAAGAAACTCAACCGAGAGCCAGGATTTGAGTGTTATGTCTTCTTTTGGGAGTGGGAGATGGCCTGCCTACAATATTAGAGAGTAAAAAGCTTGCTCTTTCCCCTTCTGCTCTGGGTGCTTTTGCTAGCTGCTGCCTTGAATTTGTTGTCCATGTGCCATACTAGTCTGCCTTGGAGCTAGCTGATTATGTACTGACACCTCCACAAACAGTAAGATAAGTAAACCTTCCTTCCTTCATTCTGAGTGTCAGGAATTCTGTACCAGCAATGAGAGAAAAGTAACCAAGACATATATGTAACATGTTGTGTCAGTATTTTAACAAAATTATAAGTAATTTACTGATTTTACTTAATCATCTGTTTCAAATTTTAAAATTGCCTTTATATTGGCCAAAATGTGTATAATATCAAACAAATAAAAATTAATGTCCCAGTGAATGTTTTTCCTTCTCTGTTGGAAAATGGCCCCAGAAGTTTTAGTCAATATAAAATAACATGTAAATATTAACACAACAGAATATATTTACATGTGTTTGAGTGTGTTCTTCTGCTTCTGAACTTGCATATTAACATTCACTAATATAAATTGGAGGGATTTTGTAACCAAATTTTCATATCACTAAAAAAGATATTGTCCAACATAATAAGGATGGCCACAAGTGAAGACCATAAAATGCCTTAGAAGTTATCACATATAAGTTGCAAAGAACATAATGTTACAGGCAACTAAATTAGATTAAAAAAAATAGGTAGTCAGATAGGGCAGGGCCTTGAAAGGATCTGGTGCTGAAAATCTTGCAACTGGGGGGGGAGACAGACACCTCCCATTGTGAGCCAGAACTCTAGACAAAAGATCAAACACACCCACATATTAAGGATCAACATTAGGGATTGAAATTCTAAATAGACCTCTATCACCCTTAGGAGGTAAAAACATTCACTGATCCAAAACCCTACAGACAAGGATCCTGTTCTATATTCCTCCCTGCTTGCTGCTGACATGCTTCCCTATTTGTCCCTGATTTAACCAATTTTACCTGAGAAGTTAAACTCATAACCTTATTGGTTAGCCATAGTTCTGATCCACCTCATAGCCACCTTGTGAGTTTCCATATTTTCCCCACCTTAGAACTGCCTTGCTTTGTGGTTTTGCTCACTAGGAGCCCCTAAAGAGACAGTCTTTGTCAACCTACTTGGGATGCCTTCTTTCTCTCTCTCAGACAGAAGCTTTCTCTCAGTAAATATATTCTGCTCTTAACCCCCATTGTTCCTAAAATTCATTTTTTTTTAAATTTTAGAGAACACAAACTTGTATTGGTCATATGCTAATTTGGTAATTTCTTTCCCCTATATCAATAAGACCATCAGTCATCCAAGACCTGAAAAGAGAGTCACCCCATGTTAAACAAAGCTAGCTATGCAATCTCATAGATTTACTAGGTAAGCTCTTTTATCGGATAAGATCTAATAAACAGAAATATTCCAATGACTTGCACTCGTTAAAGCAGTAAGACCTGTGGATGATGCCTGTTATACAAGTCAATGTCTGCTTAGTAGAATAACCAAGTAAAGCTATGAATATCTAAAACCAGCTTGGCTTATGATCAGAAACTTTGAGGAGAAAAAGGCACTGTTGCATTGTCAAACAACAAAACAAAAATGTCACCACAACTTCTATGGAGTGGTGCCAGCAATCTTTTTCCTTCCTACCTCATTTCTGTGTTGCTGTGATTTCCTGCAACAAAAGAGCAGGTAGCTAATATTCCTACATTTTTTCTCAAAGAAACACAACAGAATTTCAGTTCTCTACCCAAAGTAATATCAGAAGAGTCTGTTGGTAAGCTGTGCTTTTGATACTTTTCATTCAGAAAAGCTCTTAAAAACAAAACACTGGACTAAGTATGATGAATTAGGTTTTTGCATTTTTCTAACTTTCCCTGACACCTACCCTTCATATCAGTCACTTTAAAAAGGAGTTAAATATCTACACTCCAAAATCCTGGAGATAGAATTTCTAAAATTAGCTTTCTACTGTCTCCCTTTCTTGGGATCAACAAAACAGCAAAACTTTTACAAAATCGTATCACTACTTATTCCTGCTTGTTATGGTTGACACATGTTATCAACCTGGGAAGTTTAGAAATTTAACTGACTTGGTAGGGAGGCAGGGTTCTTACTTTGTAAGTATCCTGATCCTATGCAAGATGAAGGTACCAAGATGGTGTGGTGAATAACCTAGATAAAACATAAGGGATGAAAATATGCTTGCTCTCCCCTCACTTTGCTCTGGTTGCTTTTGCTGTCTTCCATCACTTTGAGTAGTTGCTCCTATGCCATAGCTCTCTACCTTGGAACCAAATAATTATGGATTGAAACTTCCACAAATGAGGAGCTAAATAAACTTTTCCTTCTTTAATTTTGTGATTTGGGTATTTTGTCTCAGTAATGAAGGAAAGTAAACAAGACAGAATTTGGTATCAGAGGATTGGCATCATTGCTTTGGCTGTACCTGATTATGTGGTTCAAGAGCCTTTGGGTATGGCTTATTGGAAGAATTTGAAGAGATTTGCAGATATTTCCTGAAAGAGTAGTCCTGGAATTCCTTAGGCTGCTCCTTGTGAGAGATTGTAATCAGTGCTCAGAAAACCAGAAGGCTCATAGAAATCCTACTGACAAAGGCAAGGCTTGAAAGTTTTCCAATAGGAAGGGCTGCATTAAGTGCTGGACTCCTCTTGATGGATGTTATGGCTTGGCTGAAATTTTGTCTGTGCAGAGCAGAGGAATCTGGATTGCTAATGAGGGTTGGGAGAATATAAAATATGATTTAAGGGCATCACAAGAAGCAGCATGTCTCCACGATTTTCAAAGATATGAAAGTGAAAGTTTTGCCTCTGAGGAGAAAGTCAGAGAGTATTGTGCTCCAGAATGGCACTAGAATAAAAAGCTTGATTCTCAGAACTGAAATCAGAGTGCTGAGCAACGCAGGCACTTGACCCCTATAGCTAAAAGAAGGAAAGCCTAGCTACTGTGCCAGCTGGCAGCAAACCTTGGCATCATCCACTTGGTGCAATTTGAGGTGTATGCTGAATGCAAGAGTTATGGTGTTAAAAAGGCTTCCATCTAGACTTCAGAAGGACTGAGAGGTCAGGCAGTCTAGCCTTGAGAAATCAACATGTGAAGATGTAAATGTGAAGACAAAGATGTAATAGATTCCCCAAAAATTTTGAAAGCCAGGAAGGTGGATTATCTGAGAAAAGCTGCAAGGGGAGAGTAAAGCAGGCATAAGAGAGAAGCTGTGGGACCCATAACCATCAGAAGTGCCATACAAGAGAAACCACACAAACATTCTGGAACTCACAATTTGCCACAGATTGCAACAGAAGTTGGGCAGGAAACTATAGGACTTAATATTTGCCCTTCTGAATTTGGGACTTGCTTTGGACCTAATCCTGTTCACCGCCTATTTGTAACTTTTGGAATGAAAATGTTTAGCTTGGACCATTGAGTGTTGGCAGTGTTTAACTTTGTTTACATTTGTACAGGGAATTGCAGCTAAGAGATGGACTTATATTTCAGAGACTTAGGACTTGGTCTTTCCAGCAATGCTGACACTGTTAGGATCTTGGCAACTCTTGCAGATGGATGAAAGTCGTTTTGCATAAAGACATGTGTGTAAAACTTTGCGGGGTGGTGCAGGACAGAATGTTATGTTTCTACAGTGAAATAATATTGATAGACTAAATACTGGTTCACAAAGATTGTTAAAGCTGTATTATAATGTTTGAGTTGTGCAACAATAAGAATAAGCAGCAATCAAGGAAATCTTACCTTCTATTCTGGTGACAGAATTAATACATTTCTACTTTGCACGATAGTGATAACTAACAGGTTAGGCATAATTATTAGCATGACTTTACATCTGAAGACTGATTTAAGGATATGTGTGTGGTTGCCAAGTCGACAGAGGTTGAATTGCTATGGTTGATACATTGTGTCAATTTTAAAATGTTAGAAATTTAAATAAGTGCCTCAGCAGGGAATCACATACTTACTTTTTAAAGATCCTGAGCCTGTGCAAGAGGAGGGCACCAAGATGGTGTCAGTGGATAGCCTGCATAGAGTATAAGAGAGAAAAGCAGACTTGTTTTTCCCTCCTTTTGCTGTTTCTTCTCTTGCTGTCTTCTAGCATCTTGAATTGTTGACCATGTGCCATGCCATGCTGACATGGAGCCAGCTGATTTTGAACTGAAACTTCCATGAACTGCAAGCTAAGCAAATCTTTCCATCCTTTATTTTGGTGTTGGGTATTTTGTATCAGTAACGAGAGGAAAGTATACAAGGCACTTCTCCAAAGAAAATGGCATGCATTAATGTATGATGTGTACATTTTTATGGTGAACTATCAAACAATGTCAAAATAAATGTAAATAAAACTAGTTTGTGCACTATAAAACTTTACATTCTCAGGTATTAAATCATATATTTTATTCTATTTTGTCTTGTTTGAATTCATTATGTGTGAAGACATGGGAACTATTTTGAAGGAAATAAGAGCTGTTGTGTAGACACTGTTGATATCCTGTTGATTTATTTTGAAGTCCTGTGTTGCTTGCTTTGTTTTGTTCTGATCTGCTTTGCTCTGTTTTATTTTGTTTAAAATAAAATGAAAAAAGAAAAAAAGAAAAGTTGTACAACTAGAAAAAAGTCAGTCTGCTAGGCATAAAAACATTATACAATGAAAGTAATCAAGACAGTGTGTCACTGTCCTAAGGAGAAAGGCATGCATTAGTCCTAGAATACAAGAGAAACAAAACTACATCCACAGAGAGTGCCTAACCTATGATCTTATAAACTTGCAAAAAATAAAAATCAATAAAAATAAACTTTGAACAAGTTAGAAGTGGGTGTTGTGGGAAAAAAATTGTATGTTGGTGGATTTTCAGAACTTGTTGTGAGTACTACTGATTGGTTTACCACCACTGCCAAACTGAAATAGCCATTATAGTATCAATAGTTTTTGGTGTTTTAATTCCACTGTCATATTTTAAAAAGTATTTATCAATTATCATGAATATTCTTAGCTATTTCCTTGTTATTGTTTTCTTTCAGGGTTCATTTATTACATCATTTTTACCAAATCTGATACTACAGTAGATTTATAACTATTTACCTAATACAAATATTCAGCTAGTTAATAAAACTCAGACTCAATAGTTGAACATTCAATCATTTTCTAATTTCTGACAATGTGCATTTCATTTGTGATTTTACAATTTTGGAGTATTTCTAAATTAATTTTCCCACTGATTATTATAATGTTTAAGTATTTAAAGTTGGTAAAATTAGAATTACTTGTTCAGTTTATATTCCAATATAGAGATACTTAGGAAACATTCATTTAAATATTATAGTTTATATCCTTTATGTACATATCTATGTAATGAATAATATAAGCATATTGAATGTATGAAAATGAAGTTTTACAAAACACAATAAACACCCAATACAGTTAACATGGCTATCTTTGTTACTGAAACAATATACTGCACACCTACAATTTAAAGGATGAAATGTTCTGAATTCACAGTTCATAGGGATGGTCACCTCCCAGTCAGAATGGCATGGCAATGCTTGGTCGAGGAAAACATCCAAGTCCAAGAGAAAAAGAAACAGAGTGAGTGAAGGGAGAATTTGGAAAGGAAGAGATAATCTCATGCACTATTGATCATCTGTTTTAAAGTAGACCACATTTCTGAACAGCAAATCAGCTATAATTCCCACATAACTCAACCGCCTGTCAGGAACACCCTACAAATACATCAGTCCTTGCTGTGGCATTCATGTGTAAATCACATTCATGGCAGTTCTACTTCTAATATTTTGAGAATCCTCCATGTTATTGGCACCTGCAGTATGCTCCAATCCCACCCAAATTGAACAAGGGCCCCAATATTTCCACATCTTCACACATTTCTGGATTTGGAATGTAGATTTTTGGTTTGGTTTTATAAAATTTATGTACAGATGGTGAATTGCAGTGCTATGTAACTGTATTTTTGTAAGCATCCATGCAATTAATAATGAGGCTAAGTATCATTTCATGTACTTGTTTTCCATTTGTACACAACACTTGGCAAAATACACACTACAGTTCTTGGACCATTTTGGGGAGAATTATTTAATTTATTTACTTAGAATATGTTCATATTATATAAAGATTTCATTTCTTTCATCAAGTTGGTTATGTTTAAACTCAACCTTCTTTTTTTATGTAAGAGAAAAAAGACACATATAAGAAAGAATAAAGCAAAATAGACAACAACAGCATATCCACAAAACCTGTATAGGTTTACAAAACAAGATGATAGGAACTGGACAATAGTTTCAATATTGCATATTGATGCCTTCAACATGGTAGTTTAGGTTACCAGATATAGACATGTAAAATTGATCTGATCATATGAGTATTAACTGATCTTTCTCAATTACTAATACATTCAGCAGTATAGTCATTTTAGTCATCTCACATATACATATATACAGATTTAAATCTTATTCCTTTTCCCTTTCTTCTTTCCTCCTTTTCCCTTTCCCAATAACTTTTTGCTCTTTGAGCAGTTTCTTATCCTTACACAGTATTTATTGTAGATTTTAGATCATATATAATGTTTCAGGTTCTTACACTAGGGAGAAAATATGGTATTTACACATGTGGGTTTGATTTATCTCACTTATGAGTATGGTCTCAAGTCATGTTCATTTCTTTATAGAAGTCTCAATACAATCTTTCTTGATAGCTGAATACTACTCCATTGTAAGGAGTACCACATCTGTTTTTATCCATTCACTGATTGATAGGCTCTTGGCTTGTTTCCAAGATTTGGCTATTACTAATTGGTTTGCTATAAACATGAGTGCACAAATATCACAATTCTTCTGGGAAAATGCCCAGGGGCAGGATAGCTGCATTGAATGGGATCTCTAATCCTAGAGATTCTCGAGGAATCCATTCTGATTTCCACCATGGTTGCACCAGTCTACACTCCCAACAGTGGAGAAGAGTTCCTTTTTTCCCACAGTCCCTCCAGCATTTCTTGGGGGTTGATTTTTTAATCTTGGCCATTCTTTCTGGAGTGAGATGGAATCTCAGTGATGTCTTAATTTGCATTTCCCAAATGACCGTTGAAGTTGAACATTTTGTCATAAACTTGCCATTTGTATTTCTTTCTCAGAGAAGTGTGTATTCATCTCACACGCCCATTTTTGGATTGGGTCCTTGAATTTTAGGGGCCTGATTTTTTTTAACTCTTTGTACATTTTAGATAGAAGTCCTTTGATGACAATTGGCTAACATATTTTCCCAGTTCATGGGTTTTCTTTTTGCTTTGTTGGAGATTGTTTTTGACATGCAAAAACTTTTTAGTAAGATGAGATTCCAATTGTTGATTCTGGGAAGTGTTTTCTGTGTAGTTTGCTTTTTGTTCATGAACTGTCTGCCTACTCCTATGTCATCAAGATTTTTACCTACTCTGTCTTCTAGTACGTTTAGTGTCTCTGTTTTAATATTCAGATCTTTCATCCATTTTGACTTTATTTTACTGCATGGTAATAGACATGAATCTAGTTTTAGTTTGCAGAATATAGAAAGCCAGTTTTTCCTGCACCATTTGTTAAAGAGACTATCTTTCTTCCAATGTGCATGTTTGGCCCCTTTGTCAAAGATGAGGTGGCTAAGTGTGTTTGTAGTTATGGCTGTATCTTCTAATCTATTCCATTGACCTTCAGGTCTGTTTTGATTCCAGTACCATGCGATTTTATCACAGTAGCTTTGTAATACAGTTTCAAGTCAGTGATTGTGATGCCACCTGCCTTACCTTTGTTGCCTAGAATTTCCTTTGCTATTCTAGGTCTCTTCTGGTTCTAAATGAATTTCAGGAATGCTTTCTCTAACTCTGTGAGGTAGGCAAGTGGTATGTTGATTGGGATTGCATTAAATCTGTATAATAATTTTGGGAGAATGGCCATTTTGACAATGTTTGTTCTTCCTATCCATGAACAGGGAATATCTTTCCATTTGCTGAAACAAACTTTAATCAGAACACATAGTCAAAGTTTGTATACAAAGGCATACATAATCAAAGCATGAGCATTAGAGTTGACAGGTAAGTCTAAGAGCTGTTTCTAAGCAATAGCAATTGTAACCCATTGACATTTAGGTTCCTCTATTGATGGAGTCTGACATTGTCATAAATCTCTCTAGCTTTAGATATAATTATCTCTACCTTCTGGTAATGTAGGAGAACCAAATTAATACATTGTTGACAAATGAAACTCTATTAAGTTTATATATATATGAACAACAATATGTATTATATTTGTAAAAACCAGTCTCAGTATCATTTTGATTAGTTGGCAATCTGGATATATATTACAGCATTTAGTCAGGATAAAATCTCTCCAGGATTGGAGTTAGGCTTTTAGCCATAACTAAAAGGAATGAATGAAGAGAAAGTTATCCTGGGTACAGTCTAAGCAACCTATATTATGATGACTGTATTGAGGTATACAGTGCCTGGAAGGAAGACCAGAGTTGAGAAGGACAAAGAGACATGTGCCAATGTCCCACAATCAGCTGGTTGATTTTTACCTCTTGTCATGATTACTCAGGGCTCCTCCTTGGAGATGAGAGGAGAGATGACAGTCTGGCCAGAGGGAAGAGATGAGCGCCCTGAATCCCTTTAGTTCTACTGGACCAGCTGATAGGATGGGTCTGAACTCTGGGGCATTGGCCTCAGAGGGCAGTCCAACCTCCAGTGGTCACCTTTGTAGTTAGGGCATGGCTTGGGGCCTCTTAGACAGTCCCTATTAAAGTGGCCTGGCTTGTGGCAGTGATACCAGGTCAGCATCTTTGTCAAACTCTTCTTGGAACCCTGAGAATCAGACTTAAGGTCTGTGTTTTTAAGGCCACAACAAAGGGCAGCAACTTTCTAGTCTCTTTGTTTTCTCTATTTCATTTTCTCCCAGTCCTGATTATAGAATACTTAGCAGGCAGTTTTTACTAAAGAATCAAGTGAACTATCTGGAGCAAAGGCTATCTTTTGTAATTCTTTTTAATATCTGGATTTGACTGGGTGACAAACATGTCTTTAAGCAAAATCTGTTCCTGTATTGAGTCAGGATCTATGGACATGTTTATTAGCACCTCTAATAAATAATGTAAGAAGTCAGAGAGGTCTTTCCTCTTTAAAAATAGCTGACAATTTAGAACAACTAGAAGACTTGGTTTTTGTCCTTCTTGGACCTTTAAGAATACATGTTTGAAAATGTGTTCTATTCCAATCACCCACTTGGTAGTTAGGACAGTAGTGGCCTTGGGTGCTTGTGCCCCAGTAGGCATTGGCAGTACCCCTGGCTATCTTTTGGCCTTTTAAAATTAACATTGATACTTATCTCCAAATGCTACAGCAGCTTGTGATGCTGCTTGTCTCTCACTAGAGGTCAATGTCTGATTTAAGAGTAACATTACACCTTTCCAATCTAGTTCATAGATCTACATAAGTCCTCTAAGGACCTCAATATACTTATTAGGATCATCTGAACATTTTTTTGAGGTCTAGTTTAATCTATTTTAAGTCCCTGAGACAAAGAGGCACATGAATTCTGGAAGACCCAAGTTGTCCATGTACCTCCTGTAAAGGATTTAGCCCTTGAGAAGCTTGCATAAACTCAGCTAAGGATGAGTATGTTCCTATAGAGGTATGAATTACAGTAGTCTAGAAGCCTTATCATTAGGATTTAAAGGGCAAGTAGGGGGAAACTTAGGTTCAGCAATGGTGGGTATAGATTTGACCAAGGCTATTTTGTCCTCAGGTTTCAAAGGTTTGGGAGGAGTGATCTCAGGCTCTGTGGTAGTAAATGCCTTAAGGGCCTGAGGCATTAAGTTTTCCTGTAGCTCACATTTACATTTAGAATATAAATAAGAAGTATTCCTCAATGCAAAGAAAGTCTGAACATAAGATAATTCTGACCATTTTTCCTCCTTTTTATAGTATGCCTCTAGTTGTAAAAGAATATCATAGTTAATACTTCCCTCTGTAATCCATTTTGGCTCTAGGGGATAGGTAGGCCATGCACACGTGTAGAGAAATACCAAATGGCTCTTTTTCAATAAGGAAGGGTCCGACATCTTCCAGAGCTTAAGAATGCATTCCAAAGGAGTAAGGGACTTTGGCATTGAGTTGCCCCTCTCTGTAATGTAAAAAGCAACATGTAAGGCTATGGAACCTTTCTTGTACCAGGAATTGAACTCAGGAAATGGAAATCAAACTCAGGAAACTCCAAGCTATTGAGCTAATGATATGGTTTGTGCTGGGGATAAATGGAAATTGAACTCAGGAGACTCTGCTGAGCTATTGAGCTAGTGATATGCTTTGTACCGGGAATCAAACTCAGGAAACCATGCTGAGCTATTGAGCTACCATTATGCAAAAAGGAGATACAGGTGTCCCTCATATTCCTAATTGATAAAAACCCCTCAAGGCATCCCTTGGGTTGACCCAGCTCCAGGGCAGGTGGATGCCACAGGAGAGTGAAAGATAAACTCAGCCAGCCTATCCACCCTCACACTGGCATGCAATCTTATCTTTCCCAGTAGCTCATGAACTTTGAACTTTGTTTTTTATAAGTTAATGAGACAGGCCCATCTAAAGGAAGCATAACTTACTAATAAATTACTGTCTTTGTTCAAGTGGGCATACACCAAAAAGGCAAGTTGCTAATTAGAGGCTTTTATAGGTACAATTGACAGGGGGAGCTTTGCCCCATGCACTAGGGCAAAGGAGCCTCCAGACATTTGTCTCCCATTTACTTATCTAGGTAACCTTTCCTAGTAGTACAACAAGGATATACTTTATTTAAATTTTTGTAATTTTGAAGCTCACAGGTTAAACTATCATTTAGCAATCACATTTTATGTTACCAAAGGTGTGTCAATCTTCTAGGCACATAAAAAGGCTACTTACTCTTAATTAACATATGTAAGGCACAAATCTAAATCCTTCTCCTAACTGCTGTGGAATGCAAACAATTTTTGCAAGCTACCTCAGTTTAATTTCTGAAAGGAGGGGTAATCTAAGTAAACTAAAAATCCCTTGAAAGTCTTAGTGAAAGTACCTAGTCTTATCCTTTGGAAGGCTTAGTGAGAGTACTTAGCCTACTAGCAGAGAAATAAGGATGATAGGTAAGTGGAGATTTTCTGTGGAAATGAGCCAATGTCCACTGAGAAACTTTTGGATGTCCATTAGAGAGTTGTCCTGGCCAGGAACCCTCAGTTTCTATTAGCTTGGATAACCAGAGGTCAGTCTCCAGAAAGGAATCCAGCTGTCTGTCTGGTCAACATTCCATGGATTCCATTGGCCATTGGCTTCAATGGGGTTTCACCAAAGAGATGCTGGGGAAACCTGTCCTCTGCCTTGAAAGGTGGCAGCTGCTATCTAAGAGTGATTAATTAGCTGGCAGAGTAACCACTACTCTCAAAGTTCTATAAGGAATAGTTCAAAGCCTGAGCAAGATCATTACCTAGTGCTCCATAAATTTACAACAAAAGTTTTAAAGTCCACAACTAGAAAGGTTGGAAAACCTCCTTAATCTAAAATGTTTTGGTCCCATAAGTGTGCTGGTTTTGGGAATAGCTCCTTCCGGTGTTACACCTGGGAGGCGGTTCTGCCAACTGTGTCTCAGGTTCTATCTCCACAGGAGATAGTGGCCCAGAACACAAAGCCGGGACATGGCTTTTATGTGTGTTCTCCTGGATTGGCACAATTCCGATGTCTCATCTGACCCAGAGATGGGGTATGTGTTTTTTGTCTAAGATGACTTCCCTGTCTCTGGCATTAGCAAACACTCATTTTCTATGGGCTTAACTTAGGGTGAAAAGGTTGGAATAGTCTAGAGTTCTTTCTGATCTTACATGCCTCTATAAGGAAAGCACAAAGTGGGGAAATGAGTAGAAGTAAAGCCAAAGAAAGGAAACTGAAGCAGAACAGGCCTGACATTTCCTCTAGAGTGCAGAGGAGGATCAGAACCAGTCTGTCTCAGCGAAACCTGTCTTCAAAGTCTTGAGACCGGCCATTGGCCTAGCATCATTTAAATGGTGAAAGGAGTCCTGGTATTTATGGTAGGCATGTATATTTTTAAATTCTGAGCTAGATTTTACTAAAGAACAATTTTACAGAAGTCTACCAGAGGTGTTCTAACATTATTCTCTCTAGCATTGTCTAAATACAGTCAAGCAAAGAGTACCAGTAAATTTTAGCAACTAATTTAAATGCAACATGTACAAGAATAAAATAATAAAAATGTCCCATTAAAGAAATACCATAACCTTACAAATTTCCCATATTGTAACTTAGATTTACCATTACTTTAACAAAACTGTACAAGAGACAAAGCAATTAAAAACAATGGGCAAAAAGAAATCACAAGCAACTGTTATAAGTAATTATAAGCAACTGACAAAGACAAAGCAAATTTTGAAGTATAAAAATTTGTTACCTAAATGAGTCCCAGTCCAGAGTCTATGAAAGAAAAGCAAACTCTTACCACCATCCCAATGATCTCGGTGGGACCTCCAAATGATATACTAAAAATGAGCTTAGGCCTCCATATGATGTGGGGGAATGAAACTTCCAACCTACTATATGTTTGGCACGAGTTTGTGTTCTCTAGAATCAAAGAATGAATTTTAGGAACAACGGAAGGTAAGAGCAGAAGATATTTATTGAGAGAAAGAAAGCTTCTGTCTGAGGGACAGAAGGGGACCCGAGTGGGTTGCCAAAGGTTCTGTCATATTTAGGGACTTTTATAGAGTAAAACCATGATGGGGAAAACTGGGAACTCGCAAGGCAGACAGGCATAAGGTGGGACATAACCATGGTTAACCAATGAGATTAATTGCTCAGGTAGAATTGATTAAATCAAGGACAAATGGGGAGGTGAGTCACCTAGTAGGTGAGGGATGCTTAATGATAATGACTCTTCCTGTAGAAGGGTGGGATGCTGATTCCTGACTTCCTCAGGGTGATATAGAACTATTTAGAATATCAATTCTTAGCATATGAGTGTATTTGTTTTGCCTTTTGTCTTGATATCTGGCCTGCAGCAAGAGGTGTGGGTCTGTTCCTGGGTCGCCAAGACCTCTGGTCCTCTGTGCCGGTTTTCTTGAGGGCCTAGTCCTGTCTGACTGCCTATAATATTTCTGTCTCAATCAGTTGCCTGTAACAAAGCCACTGAGCCAAATCTTGTCACTGAGGTGAATTAATTTGAACATCTGAACATCTTTAAAAAGACTTTGTTTTTCTCCTGCAACCCATTGGGAGGCAGTTCACCCTGCTGATCTCATTCTTTTCTTATGGTTAAGTCAGGGTCTTCTTGTCTTTCAGTCACCTTACCTACAGGCATTTTTTCAGCAAAGTTTGAGTCTTTAATGACAGTAAACTGTAACTGTGCTGTATTTTTTTCCAAGTTATGCTGCAAAACCTATAATGCCTCTCTCCATAGGTACCATTGTGACTACAATTTGTATATCTACAAATTTTTTTCTGTTTATTTTATCATTATAAAATCTTTCATCAGTTTAACCCAAACTCTCTCAGATCAAGCATACTTTCTTTGGGGAAGGAAGTGTAACAGGCAATGAGTCACACAGAAATATTATAGGCAGTCAGACAGGGCTAGGTCCTTGAAGGAGCCAGTGAAGAAGTTCAGGTACCTTGTAACCTCTGAAGAGACAGGTACCTCCTGCTGTGGGCCAGATCTCAAGATAAAAGACAGAACAAATACACCCATATCCTAAGGATTGATATTCTAAATAGTTCAATATCACCCTGAGGATGTCATGAGTCAGCATCCCAGCCCCCTTCAGGAAGAGACATTTTCATTAAGCATCCCTGCTTACTACGTGACTTGCTTCCCCATTTGTCCTTGAATCAATTTTACCTGAACAATTAATCTTATTGGTTAACCATGGTTATGTCCCACCGTATGCCCATCTGCCTTGCATGTTCCCAGTTTTTCCCATCATGATTTTACTCTATGAAAGTCCCTAAATACGACAGTCTTTGGCAATCCACTTGGCCCCCCCTTCTGTCCCTCAGATCACTTTCTTTCTCTCAATAAATATATTCTGCTCTTAACCTCCGTTGTTTCTAAAATTCATTCTTCAATTGTAGAGAACATGAACTCACACCAGACGTATAGTAGGTTGAGACTTTCAGTCCCCCATATCATTTGGAGGTCTGGGACCATTTTTCCTGTATCAGAAGGATAGAATTTAGCAATCTGATGATGCAGTCTAAAGCTTGATCAGATAGCGCATTCATGTCTTCCTCAGGTAACAACTTCCTAACCAATATGCTAAATTCTTTCTCTTCTACTGATAATGAAGGTTTTTACCCTGTTGATACACTTGATGATCAGACTGCTATTTGCTGCTTGCATCTGAGAACTATACTTAGTAAAATGTTCTGCTTATGTATAAATTAGTCATGTAAGATCCAGTGCAATGTAAGCATGTGATTCTAAATAGCATCACTTTGTAGAGAAGGTGGTATATTCCAGCTATGTTGAGTGCCAAATATAGAAAGCATTTCCTGGACCTCATTCTGGTCTATGAAGTTTATATTTGTAATCCTACATAAAAATCATTGGAATTTTAGCAAGTGAATTCTCATCTACCACTTTCAGTGCAACCCTTGATGAGAAAAAGATACCAAGCATAGTTATTTATTTGTGGGTAGTCATGTATGCCCTAAATCCCGCTGGAGTGATGGTTAATTGATACAAAGAAGGTCCAAATCTGGGTTTGATTCATTGAAGGTTGACTCAAGGTTGAATGACTGTGAGAATGACAGAAAGTACATGAGTGAGCTAGACTTGGTAGGAGTCCTGATACCACCTCTGCAATATGACCAGTGAAGGATAGGCAGAAAGACTAATCTGTGGGATAAAACTGAGGTGGTGTCTCACGTTTTGAGTCAGTGGTTTAGCTCTGATGTGTAATCTTTTGTGCCCTGTGAAGCTATAGGCTCTTCTCGCCAGGTCAGATCCCAGCCACTGCACAGAGCGTCACGTTCCATCCCACACAGCGCACATGTATTTTGAGAGTGCTGGGAGCACAGAAATAATGTCCTGTCATCTTGCTTCAAAGACTACATACCAGCACCTCAGGTAGGCTGATTTATTTAGTTTAAGGCAAATTGAAGTGATAATGAAAATTCATAGCCAGTTCTGTACATTTCAATACTTAGAAATAGACTTGAGCATAATTTTTGGCAGTCAGTGGGTGGGGAAACAATGACTGTCTCTTTGCTCTAAAGGGTACAAATCAGATCTTTAGCCAGGCCAATTTACATTGCTTACAGGCAATTGAAGGGCCAAACCAAAGAAATGACCCTAATCAGTTTTGCATGTATCATTACATGGAGATAGGGGCCAGATTCAGTTAAAACAAAGATAATTGCTCTTGTTTCAGAGAGTCATTCAGTTGGTCCTTCACAGTAATGTATAATAGTTGTGTAAGAACATTCCAATTGTTTTACTACCAAGCAATATTCTCAAGTTTTAATGAACTTTCATCTTCTAGCTTTTCTTAAATATTAACACTTGAAATTCATAACTCATTTTACCCATATTATAGGAGAGGAAACAAAGATGTTGATCCTTAGGGGAGTATTCAGTGCAGGATCCTGGAATGGAAATTTAGCAGTGTTGGTCAGTGACTGGGAATTTTACTGTTAAACACTATGCTGTTAAAAATTCACACCTAGCTGTAACCTTTGGCATTATCTGCCAAATTTTGTTTACTATAGCATGCGACTTTCCCCTGAATTTTGTATCATGCATAACTCATGACCAACACCTAGCTTTGAGGTGTGTTTTGATTGTTTCAGACATAATCATTGGCATAGCTAATTATGGGCTCCAGTCACCAGGTGCATGGATCTCCTCTGAGCTGGAAGTAATCATGTGCCACTAAGATGGACACATCACTTGTGACCTGTGAATAGGTGTGCCTCACCTCCCTATGGGCATTGCTCAAGGGGTTGTTCACTCTTTTTCTTCAGTCACTATCTTATTCCCTTGACTAAGGTGGAGAAGATTGAACTGCTGTCTATATAAAGAACAATCAAAATAGCAAGTAGTAGAAGTGTGAACTTCCATGAGAAAGACATATTTCTTCACCAGAATTTTTTATCTAGGAAGTCTTAAGATACTTTTAAGATACTTCTTTCTGAGATTCTTGGGAATCTGATTTTAAAAAAATTTTAAATCCAGTACCTATCAAAAACATCTTGGGGGACAGCATTTGATGCAGTGTGTAAGTCTCAAATATCTTATATCATGAAAATCATATGAGCCTATTGTAACCCCAAATATTGAATATGGTAGTCCAAGTATTAAAAGCCTTTGTCTAGTTTTCCTCACAATCCAAGAAGTTATATTTATAAATCCACTGAGATGTTATTGTTATCCTGGCAAATTAATTCCAATCTACCATCCTCTATTCAACCCATGGTAAGAGCAAAGATTCTGAGACATATTCAAGGTTAAGGGCAGCCAAGGGGTCCTGAGTCCAATCCTCGTGAGGACATGCGGACAAAAGCCTTGATCTAGGCTTCTCCCAGAATTTATTAACTAGTGAAGCAAGGGGGTGGCTTGAGGATGAGTGATAGTGAGGATGGCAGGAACTACACGGGTAGCGAGCTGGCTAGCAAGGTAGTCAGAAAGGCAATTCTGCAAAATGCAGATGAAGATATTCAAGGGACTCAATTTGCACAACCCAATCAAGATAGCAGCTGAATCATTTTAGGACGCTGCTGCTTCAGTTTCTGATATGTAAACTTTATGCACTGGGAACTCACAGCCTCTTTCTCAAGGCTTATTCCCAGTCGACATTCCCAGAGCTCACTGGCTATGCCATACCGCTGTGCTTTATACATCTTACAAAAGTCACTTTGGGAGGAAACAGGACACTGTCTGATGGCTTTAAAGACTACATACCAGCACCTGCTTCTGATATGTAAACTTTTATGTCCTGGGGACTCATAGCCTCTTTCTCAAGGCTCATACCCCATTGACATTCCTGGAGCTCACTAGCTCTGCCATCCCGCTGTGCCTATATATTTTACAGAGATCAATATGGGAGGCAACAGGACACTGTTGGATGGCTTTAGAGATTACATATCAGTACCTCAGCTAGCCTTATTTGTAGTGCTCAGAGTCAATTGAAGAGAGAAGGAAATACCATAGTCAGCTCTGTATACATCATAAAGAAATAAGTTTCACTATAATCAAAGTTGCAACAACTGTTCTGCATTCAAGGGGACCCACTCAAGTTGTCTCCCATATGAGCACAATGCTGTCCTTTGAGATACCTTCTCAGCATTGGTTAGGGGCTGTAGTAGTACTAGGAATGAACCTAGAGGCTTTGCTCTTAGTTACATCTTCAGTTCTGTTTGTTTGTTATCTATCTGTCTGTCTACCTATCTATCTATCTAATCTATTTTTATTCATTTATTTTTAAATTGAGAGTGTCTCACTGGACTGCTGAGTTCCTGAGCCTGTGCATCTCCTGCCTCATTCTCTAAGATTGCCAACATCTGCTTTTATATAAAACTTCTTGCCTATCCTCATGATGCTACCTTTCTCTTCAGGTGAGCTATTCCCTCCATGGACCTCAAAGTGTTATAGGAAAAATGATCTCAGACCTCCAAATGATATGGGGGAATGAAACTCTTAACCTACTATATGTCCAGTGCAAATTTGTGTTCTCTAAAAGTCAAAGAATGAAATTTTAGGAACAATGGAGGGTAAGAACAGAATATATTTCTTGAGAGAAAGAAAGTTTCTTTCTGAGAGACAGAAGGGTGTCTGAGCAGGCTGCCAGGGTATCTCTCATTTTTAGGGACTTTTATAGAATAAAATCATGATGGGGAAAACTGGGAACTCACAAGGCAGATGGGCATAAGGTGGGGCATAACTATGGTTAACCAATAAGATTCATTGCTCAGGTAAAATTGATTAAATCAAGGACAAATGAGAAGTGAGTCAGGTAGTAAGAGGGAATACTTAATGACAATGACTCTTCCTGAAGTGGGCTGGGATGTTGGCTCTTGACTTCCTCAGGGTGATAGGGAACTATTTAGAATATCAGTTTTTAGGATATGGGTGCATTTGTTTGATCTTTTGTCTTGCGACCTGGCCCACAGCAGGAGATGTCTCTCTCCCTCACAGCTGCAAAGTATCTGGGCTTCTGCACTGGCTCCTTGGATGACCTAGTCCTGTTTGACTACCTATAATGTTTCTGTCTACCTCAGTTGCCAGTAACAAAAGCACCAGACATTAGGCAAGAATTCTTTGAGCTCGTACTCCACCATCAAAAATCTACACATCTCACCAGTTCCTAACAGATTTTCTGTCAAAACTGTCTTCTAACAACTCTTATGATAGACTCACTTCACTAAGTTTATCTGGGTCCAATATCTATCTTCTAAACTAAATATTCAAAGGAATTTAATATTATTGATCACTGAAGTCCAATCACACTTTGAGAACTAGCTAGCATCTGCTTACTGTATCTTAGGTCCTGGCCTATCTAATCTTGGTACATAGCAAGTTCTTTACTCTCCTTGTTTTAAATAAGGATTCTGGGTGTCCATGTTGAATGATCCCTTTCCTCCTAATTATCCAGCTCACTGATATCCTAGCAAGGTCAAGTGTCTGTACCTGATCCAGCAATGCTTGATTCTGTCACCCTTCTGCTGTTGGAAATAGCCTTAGGAGCCTTAGGAGCATGAGTATCTTTCCGGAGACTGGTAGGTGGGATGGTAGAGTGAGTTGGTATGAAGCTTCTCTGTCAAAGTCTGATCCCTAGTATGTCTTCCTGGACTTTCTTTTCCTGTTTCTCTGTTCTTTTGTTTCTCTAAGTAATATCAAAAAGTAATGAAAGAGACATAGATGAAGCTCTCTACTGTCAACTGTGTGTGGAACCAGTCCTGAGGATGACAAGAAAAGAGGAGGCACAGAGTATATGGGATGTGGTGATCCAGGCTTTGAACCAAAAGTCTCCTTTTGACAGATGCAGCTTGGGTCATGAGGCAATGAAACATCTCCAGAAACCCAATATGTTGGTATCAGTTTTGGCATCCTGGGCATGGAGATTACTGAGAACATCATCTTTTGTGGGGTAAAACCTGTCACTCTTTATGATGAAGGCACTTTCTGGTGGTCTGACCTCTTCTCCCATGTACCTTTTTCAGATATTTCTTTGTGAGATTCCAAACTCCTTTGAATCTGCATCTATTTCAGTCCACCCTTGGTACACAGTTCTTACTACTATCTGGGTGAGGATGATGTTGGTAAAAACTGAGCTGAAGCATCATAACCCGTCCTTGCTGAACTCAACAGCCATATGCCTACACTGGGTCCTACACTGGAATCTACACTGGATTCCAGAAAGAGGACTTTCTTTGTGGTTTCTAGGTACCTCAAGGCATCACCTTACCCCTACCTAAGTTTTCCACAATAGTATCTCTGAATCATTTGTTAAATGGGTTCATCACATGGTACATTTTTGGCTGAGCACTAGACAAAGAATTAGACCTGAGACTTGTCATTGGGAGAGTGAAACACTTTCAGAAACAATACGGGGTTATTACATTATGGTGTTGTGATTAGATGCACTGAACTTGTGAACTGGATTACTATGTATTAAGTCTTAAAATTTTCTTGCTATATTACTGTAAAAAATTAACTTAATCTGCTCTGCCCAATTATTTTCCTTTTGTAGAATATGAGCAGTGAAAATTTACAGGGATTGAACTCTGAACTTCATGCCCACCAGGCAGACACTTAAGACACTAGGAGTTTACACACATTTGTGAAATAGGGCTGACTCATCAATGCCTGACTCTTGATCTCTTCATTCTCTCCTGGTGCTATACCTCTCAGATCTTTGTCATTCTCTCCCCAGCACCCAAATGCCAGCTTTTCAGTTTCAGAGGCTCCTTCTTTGCAGGTAGTTTTCCCTGTGAACCTTCATTTGAAAAAGTAGCTACAGGAAGTTAGACCTGTCACAGCCATAGAATCAAGCTGGTGGTGGTAGATATTTGGGGCCTATTTGGGTAAGTAACTCCCTCTCCCTCACTTCTCACATCTGTAAAACCCAGTCCAAGATGCATGCCACTCTTAGGCAACCAAGCTTACAAATCTCTGTGTTTCCTCTCTCTGTGTGGAATGAACACCCTTTGTTTCCCATCAGTGACAGGCTAAGTTTATTTGGGAAGAATTCACTGCATTTTGAGAGATCTAGGACTGCTTGTGCACTTGGTCTTGAGAATCAGTCCTCTTATCTCCCTGTACAAGCATCTCTTCTGTGGCTTTCATTGTAACACAAATACTGAATACCAAGTATTGTAATCCCTTATCTAATCTTCCTTGCAATTCCAAAAGTTATACTTGTGATTCCAATGAAATACTATGGAAATCCCAGCAAGTTAGGTCCTATCTACCACCTCCAAGGCAACCCACTGTGAAAGTCAGGACACCAAGGCAAATTCAAAGTTTGGGGCAATCAAGAGGTCTTAAGCTTGACCCAAATGAGGATATATGGACAAAGGCCTTGATAGAAGACCGCTCAAAGAATTTATTATCTTGTCTAGATGGTGTTGACTTGAGAATCAGTGACAGGAAGGATGGCATGAACTACATGAGTAACTAGAGCTGGCTAGCCAGGTAGGGAGAAAAGTATCTTTTAAAATATAAGGATAATGACATGCAGAAGGTTCAATCTGTGTAATTCATTTAAGGTAGCATTTGAATTCTTTTAGGAGGTTGTTGCATCAGTTTCTGATATCTAAACTTTTATGCCAGGGGAACTCATAAACTCTTTATTTTGTACCCAGTCGACTTTCCTGGAGCTGACTGGTTTTGCCATCCTGCTGCTAGGATCATTTACAGAGAGCACCATGCAAGAAAACAGGAAGCTGTCAAATTGGCCCCGAAGCTCACATATCAGTACTTCAGCTGGATATATTTGCATTGCTTAGAGCCAATTGGAGAGAGAAGGAATAGCATAGCACACTCAGTACATCACAGTATAAGGAAATAAGACTAATGTTGCAGCAGTTGTTTTGTCTTCAAGGAGATTCAGTCAGATTATCTCCTAAAATTTTGGAGAGGAAATAACTCTCACAGATTTCACTGGGCTACAACCACTGAGTGCTGTTGCTTTTGTCACCAGGGAAAGCAGTTCAATGGTTCTAATGAAAGTTGGGCAGCAAGTATGCAAGTCCCTTACCTTCTGACAGTCTATGTTTATCTGTAAAGCCCACCCCTTTTGAAACCAGGACAGCAATGGAATTGTCACGTGTTTAGATAAAACCCAGCATGGATTTGAGAGTGGTGATTTTGTATCCTTCTCAGAAGTTCAGGGCATGAGTGAACTCACTGGCATGCAAAACCCTAAGTGTACCATGGCTGGGAATGACAAGAAATAGTAAAGTAAAGCAGATGGAAAGTTGTCCTTGTGTGCGGGCTGCCTCGGAGGTCAAGAGGTGACACAGTTCTCTAGGCTGAATTGAATTGGAAACCAGAATGCTGAGATGTGTTTGAAGTGTGAAGAAGGATTCAGTAGAAACATAGCAATAGGGGGAAAGGCAGGACATTGGAAATTGTAATATGTAGCCAGGAGTGTATTTATTCTGTAAATTTCTCTAAAACAATAACTAACAAATTAAGAGAATTGTATTGAGAAATTAATGACAAAAGTAAAAATAAAATACAGTGGCAAACAAAATAAAGAAATGGAAATTCTTTGTCATAAAGTTCTTTTGCATGTGACAATAAGCTACTACTTCCACAGCACAACTGTTGTACAGGCAGAGACTACTAGCCTCACTGGCAGAGTCAGACTATGTGATAACAGACCTTGGTGAGTAGTCTCACCCTGCAAAACTGCACATTGAGTTCTGTGCCCTCCATGAATTCTGGGTTCAATACAGCCAGCAAAATAAGCCTCATAATGGGGTAAGTGAGTGTGTGAAACACCCAAGATTTGGGCTGATGCCTCATTTTTATGTCCATCTATATATTTTATCTCATTACCTCATTTTTCATCCTCTCTTAGTTTTCTAACAGATCCTTCCCTGGTACTGTTCAACCCAACAGGAGGATGCAGAAGAACTGATAGCCCTAGCACAGATGTGAATGGTTGAAGAGCCTCCTGTGTTCCAGCATGACAACCTGGATGAAGACTTCATTTGCAAGTTGGCTTATGTAGATGCTAGTGATCTAGCACTGATAATTGCTTTCACTTTGGACCAGTCTTCCCAGGAGTTCATGGAGGTATGCTATATGGGAAGACCATGACTTATATGGTCCAAGTGCCTTCCTGATTTCATCACTGCTAATCTGTGTCAGTTTTGATTGACCACTGACAGTCTCCTTTCCCCAGCACTGTTCAGGGTAGCTTGTGTCCATCAGCAAGTGACTATGCTTTGATGCCCTCGATTGTCTCATTGTGGACCAAGAAGATTCCATAGAAGATAAATGCCAGCCGGTATGTAATCAGGGCTATGAAAAAGCATCATTTGTTGCTTGTCTTGCATCTCTAACCTCCTCCTTCCAGTGATAGAGCAGTGCCAGGGCCATTATGATGGGCAAGTAGCTGTGTTTGGCATAGACCCACAGGAGCAAGAGGACAAGCAGATGTGAATAACATTCTCTGCTATCCACTGCCTTCATCTTCCCTGACTTCTGACTCCCCTTTCTGGAATCTTTTTCTGATATGGAGCAGGATATCTTGACTCTTATTCCCTGGTCCCATCCCCTTTCCTCTGTTTGTTTATTGAAGAAAGCCCTGTACATCCTTGTTTATCTGGTCTGGTGACTCCTTCTTCAGGTGATCACAAGCTTCATGACTCTCTGACTTGATTTTCATGTGATATGCAATCATTTTACCCTTTCTTGGTGTCTCTAGGGGGAGTGAAGTGAGGTGGGAAACTTAGTATTACCATCAGCCTCTCTGATGAGATCTATCCTTCCTTGACTTTTGGGTAGGTGCAGAGGCTATTGGTTCTGAGCTATTCATGAAATTTGGTATGATTGGACTAGGCCTTCGGGAACATGGGGAGATAAGAATTACAGATGTGAATACCAACTGGGTATCAACTTTTTTGAGAAATGCAATCTATTTTTTTCCTTCTTCTTCAAACCTGTTTTCCCTCACATTTTATGTATTTTATTTGAATATTTTTTGTCACTATTAGTTTGAGACTGTGAAACTGGCTTGTAGAAGCATTTTCTGGGAATCTTCTGTAAAGATAACCATTAATTATTTTTTCTATTGATTCACTTCCTACTCCACATTCTTATAATACACTAATAAGAATATAAAATTGCTCTTCTCAACTGGGAAAATACTTAGAAAAGGGAGAAGTACTTAAAATCCTTCCTAATGTCTTCTGAATGTGATTCTATATTACTGATTTCACAAGATGACACTAATAAGAATGTAGATATTTTTCACTATTACTTTGTGACATATGCAAGTTACATTATCCACTGTAGCAAGCTTTTCTTATTACAATGAGACAGTATTTTCCAAATAATGAACACATGATTATACAAAAATAAGCATTAGATAAAAGTCCATTCAAAATGAAAATTTAGTGAGCACTCATTTACCTCCAAATGAAATCAAGTTTTCACCCTGAAACTAAAGTTTACAATTCAACACTTGTTAAGTTATCCTGTTTTTAAAAAAGCTATGAGTAGATATCTTACCAGACTGTTGTGTGACACAGTTGTACCCGCATGATATTTCATCATTCTGTAGGCTGAGACAGGAGGACTGCACAGAGTTCTAGGCCAGCCTGGGCCACATAATAAGATTAAGGCCTGACTGAATTGTGTAATGAGGCCATAAATCAGTTAATTAATGAATTAGTTTATCAAGAAAACACAAAAGCCTCTTTAAAATCTTCTCTGATGCTCAGTATTCCTTGTTTTGTTTTAGAGAGGACATACTGAATGTAGCAATTCAAGTCTGTCTGTTTTTAAGAGGATATGTCCTTTGAAGGGAACTTTCTGAAAATATGAGTATGGTGTGAGTCTACCAAAGTTTTGTATTGGAAATTTTTTTTGTCATTATTGTTTTTACTACCTGCACTATATGCAATGAATTTTGAAATGGGCTAGTACTTTTTAAATTTTCAGTTTAAAATTTATAATTTGAGAAATAATGACTGCTATATAATGCATGTCATGTGTTCTTCAGATGTGTTAATGTATTTTGTGATAAAGAAAAATTCATATATTTAAGTTTATAGTGTGAAAAGCAGTAATGAGAAATGAGGAATGAGTCAAATGAAAATTTCATTGATTTCCCTTATAGGAATCTTCCCCAAAGAGCTAAAGATATGTTGCAGTGATACATGCATATCCATGTTTCTGGCATTACAAATAGAAATACGTAAATCTTGGAAGTATCTCATATATCCATCAACCAATAAACGGACAATGAAAATATGTGTAAAACTAATAGTGAACTACTCTGCTTCTTTATAGAAGGATAAACTAGAGTCTTTTTAGGAGACTATCATGTTAAGACTATCATGTTAAGTGGAGCAAATCCAACACTTGAATATGTATGTTTCACACATATGAGAAACTGAAAATAAAGAAAAGATAACAGGCATAAAAGTCTGTTCTATCAGAAGTAGATCTTTCTGAAATGGGAAGTGGAGGTGGAGGGGCAGAAACTGGCGATGATGAAAAGAGTATATAAAATGATCTCCTTTCCGCAGCTACCAGCTCACCAGAAGAAGGTAAATGTTCTGCAAACATGTACTAAAAGTGGGGAAGAAACCAGGAGATGGAGAAAGAGTAGCGGAAGTGGACCTGGAAAAAAAAATGATACATGTCACATAATGTAGTATCTACTCACATTGAATTTATTTATTATGTATTGTGAACATGATCTAAAAACAAAGGAAGAGAAAATGAGGTCAGGGGAGCTTGGCAGGGATGGAAGGGAAGAAAAGAGAAATACCAAAAAATAAGGTAAGGTAAGCGTGTGTCTCACTCCATTAGGTAAATGTAAACATATGTACTGAAAGCATGTACTAATAAGTCCTAAAATAAAATCAAGTGCCACAGAGAGGAGCTTATATGTAGGTAAGGAAGGCCTCTTTGGGAAGCTTCATTTCTTCAAAGAATTGAAGAATGTACAATGTTAAGAAAATTTCTGGGAGAACTGTTTACTTTTAAGGATAACTCTGAGCATAAATCTGAAGTTGGAAGATACTTCAGGGTGAGAGAGTAAATTTAGATGGAGGAGGCTAATTTTACCCACACGAAAATTTGAATAACTTGAGGCTTTTGACAAGAGCAATGTGAATTGGGCTTTGCAACAATTTTTATCCTTATGGTAGCACTTTGGTTTTATTTGGTTGACTATTCCAACTCTGAGTGCCTTACTCAGAAAACAGTAGACACTGGGTGATAAATGTGAGTTATTCTTTACTATATGATGCAATTGATTACTTCACTTTGAATTGAGCATCTGCCACATTTGTCATAGGCTCAGCTCTGAGGTAGTTACAGACTGTCCCGTGTTGAACTGAAGTTTGCTAACTCAGAGCCTAAGCCTGGCCTATCATTAGATACATTAATCATCAGGATAGCTCTGTAAAGGCTTTTTGGGGTGTGTGTATGAAAAATTGTTCTGTTTCCTTATTTCTGTCTAGAAATTAAAATTTGTGACAGTGTGTCAAACTCACACATCAGGGTGATAAAGCCACCAGAGTAGTGTGGGCCATGTCAGAACACATCTATATTGATGACTTCTTCCAAATCCTGGGAGGTGTGGTCACTGTGCTGTACAATATGAACATTCATGAATTTTGAGTATGATGGAAACAAGGGCAGAACCGCTGCATGTACTTCAGTCTTCTTCCTGCCTGCCATAATGTGTCTTTCTCAACTCATGTCATTTCTTCTCCCTCTCTGAAGGCATGTATATGGACCAGCACTGTGTGTACTATCATAAGCCCCTGCTGGAGTCAGGCACACAAGGCACCAAAGGCAGTGTGCAGGTGGTTACTCCTTTCCTTACAGAGTCTTGTAGGTCTAAAGATGACCCACCTGAGAAGGCAGTCCCCATCTGGACAGCCAGGAACTTTCCCAGTGTCTTCAAGCACACGCAGCATGTAATCAGCTTTGGGAAGTGAAGGTAATGGGATAGACACCTTTGCAAAACCTTGGTCATCACTGAGGTACTGCAACTTCAGTTTCAGCATATCTTCTGTTCAGTCTCACTTCCTAATTTTACATCTAGCAGCCTACCTGTCTACAAATTGTGCTTTAACTTTGGAACTTGTGTGTTTGAAGTATAAAATAGTAATGAATATAAATCAGGATATATGTCTGAAATGTAAATGTGTATTTCTATGTATTACATTCTAATATTTTACTAAGATTCCTCACCCTCTTCTTTTTTTTTTTTTCTTTTTTTTGTCTAATGGCACCCTAAACTGGATGCAGCATAATTTCAATTGCATATAATTTAGCATTTTGGGAACATGAGGTAAAAGGACCACATATTAAGTCCAGCCTGGGTAACCTAGGAACTTGGACAATCTCTGCCTAAAGGTTTAAAAAAAAGAAACAAAAATAAAAAAAGGGGCTAGTGGTATTGCTCAGTGTAACTCATTGTGAAGATTGTGAATCAAAACAAGACTACCTTTCCCACAAAAAACCAAATCTTAACTTTAAAATTATACCCACAATTAGATTTCTGTAACTGTTTCCCAAGATATGTTTTTATATGTTCACAATGGGGTGTAATTCATGGTTCACTCCCAGGAGGCTTTTATTTGATGCATTACATGTTACGAGCAGCATGAATCACTGGTGCACTTGACTGTCCCACCGGGCAGTGTGACATAGTCCCACTGGGTTGTTAACGTATGTACTTGTTAACATATGATCTGTCTGAAAACATATAAACGATGTCTATCACATAAAACAACGTACATCATGTTACTGGAACAAATGAATACTTCTGGCAAGCTGGCACCCAACACTAATCCTAGTTCTATTCTCCTGCCAATCAAAGAATAACATTTTTCACTAGAATTCTCAGTTCTTTGAAGCCATGTTGAAGGAGTCTGAAGGCAGAGAAAGAAAAAAGGAAGGGAAACATTCAATTCCATTTATTAATCCTTGTTTCCAAAGGTCATGAAATGTGTGTTTATAATACGCAATGTTTCCTTATATTTGTGTCTGTGTGTGTATGTGTACTTTTAAAAATTCTGCTAGGCTCTTATGCTGCTCACACATTGTCTAATATTCTAGGAAGATTAGAAGAAAAGGTTTTAAACAAATTTATCTTGTGAACTTGAATTAAATGTCTGTAGCATCATACTCCTTATCTATGCCATGTCTATGACAGTAGTTACCTCTTAAAGAGCTACTATAAATAAGCACTTTATATTTAATACATATTCGGAATGATTCTAAAATTATGAATACACATATGTGCTAATCCTTTGCTATCAATTCCATGAGGTACAAATATTACTTTTGCAGTACATGTTCTAAAATCATCATATGAATACCACTATTAAAGATACAGGTTTGGAGAAGGATTTTCTGAACAGAAATCCAGTAGCACAAGAAGTAATATTGAGAGTCAACAAATAATATTTTATCAATTTTATCAATTTTTCACCCTGATGTGTGAGTTTGACATTCCTGTATGGTAGAGGAAACAACAGTATGAAGTCAGCCGGGTGTGGTGGTGCATGCCTTTAATCCAAGCACTCGGGTGGCTGAGGTAGGAGCAGCATTGTGAGTTCGAGGCTGGCTTGGGCTACATAGTGAGACCCTGCCTCAAAAAACCAGGTCTGGGAGTTTGGCTCAGTAGCTTAAGCGTCTGTCTGACAGGTGCGAGGTTGTGAGTTTGATCCTTGGTGCCGCAAAAAAAG
>RJWM01015445.1:0-47256 GCA_004363535.1 Dasyprocta punctata
ATCTAAAGTAGACTGTTGTTTCATTCCATTTGAAATAAAATTATTACCCAGGTCAGAAGGGAAAGTCCCTTTCTGTTCTATTTCCCACCAATTCTTCTCATTATCTATTAGCTTGCAAATTGGAAATTTCAGAAATTAAAAAAGTCTGATTTGACTGAGACAGTAAAATAAGCCTTTTCTTGGTATATTTGACACTTAAATAATCTTAGTCTCTAAACAAAAATGAGATAACTCAGTCAAGATAGGTCTTAAGGGTAGTTTGCTTTCCCTATGTGCTTTTGTAGCTCCAGGCATATACATAAGCACGTTTAAACCTTATGGTAAGTTATTTT
Source organism: Dasyprocta punctata (assembly GCA_004363535.1). Classification (NCBI taxonomy): domain Eukaryota; kingdom Metazoa; phylum Chordata; class Mammalia; order Rodentia; family Dasyproctidae; genus Dasyprocta; species Dasyprocta punctata. The sequence goes on from RJWM01015445.1 coordinate 333, forward strand.
GCAGGTAAGGAAACTGAGATTTCAGAGGTTCAAAGAATTTTGTCCAAGTTACCACACAAATACTGTTTTAGCTTTGTTTCCCATAAATGTCAAGAATAGCTTTTCTCCGTTCCAAGACTGAGATGTATAAGTCACCCTTTCGAAGATTAATAACCTTTGCCAAGATTGGAGTTGATTTATGCTCTGGCTCTGTTGGCAGCAGAGGCCTCCCTACCCCAGCCCTCATCAGCTACACTGATTGGGCACCAGAGTTTCCCCCAGCCTGCTGCTTAAGCAGATGCTAATGGGCAAATGAGCAACAGCAGGGGGGCATGCTGGGGTGATCTTCATTCATTAGCAACTGTTCAAGCAGCAGGCTGAGGGAATCTACAGATGCTGAGAAAGACACTGGGATGAACATTGACCTCAAAGGTACTTTTGTGAACAAAACTTGAATTTTTCTAGCAGAAGGTGAGGTTGCTTTATCTTCCAAAGCTCACATGCAGTTATTATAGGGTAAATAACAGACTTGCAGTCTGCTTTAGGTTCTTGCTTTCTTGTATTGATGTTGAAGCATGTATAAAAATCAATCAAGGTCAGATTTTTGATTCTAAGCCACTGTCTTATAAAATTACCTAGTCAAAATAATCCCAAAAAGTCCTACAAATCATAGATTCTAATTCAGTGGGTCAGGAGCAAGAATTAGAGTCTCTGTAGTTTTCAAATTGTCATGAGACATTTCATGATAGACTAAGTGTACAACACATTTTTCCAAGCAGTGTACTTCAGAATGTCATTGAGCACTCTTTTGTCACCATGACTGAAATGATAATTAAAAATTCAATAAGCTTTTGACTCCCTGGCCTTAGTGAATGACAGTCACTGGAGAAGAACCCAGAAGAACCTAGAAATCTACTTTTAAATACAGGGTTTTAGAGTGAAGTTGGAGAAGCACAGGTGAATAAAAAGTTAAAATCTGTTCAGAAAAGTAGATTCCAAATCATTTGAAAGCACTATGTATTTCTTTTTGGAATTCATGAGCTCCTTTTAGAACCAAAGTTTCTATTCTTTCTTTCTAAAGGATCAAAGATATATTTATAATACATTCATTGAATTTCTCATTTGACCTCTTAACATGCAATGCCTGTGAAATTGAGTTCATCCTTCCCCCAGTTGCTGCTGTCTTTTTTTTTATCCCCAACGTTTACAATGTAGGCTGAATTCTCTTAGGAAACATTCTCTGTGGTCACCTTTTTTAGTGAAACTATACATGTGTTGGGAAATGCTTTTTGTTCAGTTATTTGTTCTGCTATATGTAATTGTTCTTTTTATGTCTGAGATTATAGTTAGCAAATTAAAACTGTGATCACTTGTGTATTCATTTATGTTAGATAACTCTGTTAAATTTCCTAGACTTGTCCTAAAATGTTACACACTAAAATTAATTATCTCAGCATTCTGGAGGCCAGAAATCAGAACACAAGGCATTACTGAGTTTGTTTCCTCCTGGAATACTATGAAGGAGAATTTGATGCCTCATCCATAGTTTCTGAAAGCTCTGGAAATCTTCTGAGTCTCTCTTTTTTTTTTTTTCCCCGGCACCGGGGATCGAACTCACAACTTTGTGCCTGTCAGACAGGCGCTTAAGTCACTGAGCCAAACTCCCAGCTCTGGTTTTTTGAGGCAGGGTCGCACTACGTAGCTCAGGCCAGCCTTGCGCTCAAATTGTAGCCCAAGCCGGCCTCGAACTCACAACGTTCCTCCTACCTCAGTCTCCCTAGTGCTGGGATTAAAGGCGTGCGCCACCATGCCCGGCTTTTCTGAGTCTCTTGATTAGTGGATGTACCACTCTAATCTCTACCGCTGTCTGATCTGGTTTGCTTCGGTGTCTGTCTGTCAGATATCTCCGTTTCTCTATTTAATAAAGATATTACTCACTGCATTTAGGGAGCACTCTCAAGTTAGGATGATCTCATACCAAGATCCAAATAAATTCATATTCACAAACATTGTGGTAGCAGTAGGACTTTGATACGTATTTTGGAAGAACAGTGCTCAACTTACTAAAATCACTAAACTCTGAAGACAAATATAAATAGATATGGATACAAACGTGGGATAACCTATACACATTAATTAATATAAGTATGTAATCATGTTAATTATATACATTACATGTTTTTCAAGCCTATCTTTTTTAAAATTTTTATTTTGTTTGTCTTTTTGAGACAGGGTCTCACTATGGAGTTCAAGCTGAACTTGAACTGACTTTGTAGTCCAGGCTGGTCTTGAACTTGCAATGATCATCCTGCCTCAGACTCCCGAGTGCTGGGATTACAGGCATGCACCACCACACCAGGCTCAACCTATCTTTTAAAGGAAAGCTAAAAATTATTTTTATGCTTTTTAGAAGCAGTTAAAATACTGCTCTAATTTTAAAGATATTGACTTCATACTTATATGTGTGACATGTGCATGAATTACAAATTCAGCTGAAATTTTAACTGAAATAAATTTAGCACGTGCATTTCTTGTTAGATGCATCTAATTATCTAACTCAGTCATCCAACATACTAAATTTTGGTGCTATCTAGATACATTTGTTTGTTGTCAGTTTTCTAAATAGAACATAATTTTAATTTATTTTTACGTGAACTTTTTGAGGGAAATGTTTTGAGCAGTTTTTCCAATATAGGTTCAAATTCACATGAAAATTTGCTATTCAAAATACTCTTACAACCAAAAAATAGTCAATTATTTCTAGCTTTTTAAATCGTCTTTTTCCAGTGAGGAGAAATTTCAAGGCAACAATTGATGATTATTTGTGTCTTTTGTTTTCTTCCCCCACTCACCCCAGTTCAATATTAGAACACTTGTGTTTTATCCTTTTAAATTCTCAGTTTGATTGCAGAAGAGAGAAAATGGGTCTGCAACAGATGCCTTGCCAAGCACTGGAAGTATAGCTTTCTCATTCAGACTTCACCAAGTGTAGTACTTTTGACCTCAGGAGGCTTATGCTGGTTTTCCTTGCTGCTGTAATAACAATATACTGACGGAGTTTCATTATTGGATCAAAGGAGAAGGACATTACCTGAAATCACTTGTAAGTGAAATATCAGAATTGGCTAAACACTTTCATTCTAATCAAGTATCATTCTCTTTTTTCAGAATCAGAGGAAACCAGAGAGAGAGAGAGAGAGAGAGAGAGAGAGACAGAGAGAGAGAGAGTCTGAAGTTAATATAACTGGTAAAATCTGACTTAAACTAGGCCCATTTATTCACAGTTGACTTGAATAACTGAAACATGGATTTTATAATTAGAATGTCTTGGAAAAGGCAACTTGATTTACAAACAGGCCCCAAAATGTAACATATGGTTTTATTGGTTTTACTATTGCATTGTACGATACTTCTGATTTGGTAAATCAGAATGAAATGGGTGAAGGAGAATATTTCAAATGGTTATTCTTTCTCCAAAAGATAACATCATTTCAATTACATAAACATTTAACCTAATATAAAAGTCATCTTTTAAATAGTGCTTTATTTTTACTGAACCTAATTTAAAGATAACTAAATTATTGGTCTTTATTACTGTCATTTATCCTTATTGCCACCACCTATAACAAATCAACGAATTCTTTTTTTGGAGAAAGATGAGGTGTGCACTTCTTAAAGTATGCATTGTTAATAAGAATATATCCATAATCTTAAATTTATATGGCAATTCATTGATTCCTTTAGGAAATACTCTGAAAAACTGCTTACCTCATAACACATGAAGAACTCTATAATTTGCACAAGGTAAAACTTTCTTTGCCAGTGTGCAAAATATTAATGATCTTAGGTGTTAATGCCTGAATTTGTATAACAATGTGTGGCATATGTGTAAAGACACGCCTTGCATTTGCTTGATTAGCGATGTATTTTTATAGTCACACACATCTCAGTGCATATTATATGTGCTGCTTAATGTTTTTATAATTATTGTGCATTTGTTTGTATAAATAAGCAAATTGGTTAGAATAGATATGCTTATATTTGCAATGTTCCTATTGCTTATTTCAGATGGTACTATTAATGTTCTCATTTGAAGTTGTTTTCTTAAACTTGACTTAGAGTTATCAGCCTTCACAATTTACAGTCAATCAACAGAAAATTACTTTCTGAAATTGCAGGCATTCTGCCAGATCTTCAGCCTTGCCAAGATATTGCTATAGTCACCAGACTTGTACGAAATTGTAAACAAAATTGAAGGCTGACCACTAAAGCTTCCTTTTGTGTGTTAGTTTCATTTCAGAGTTATTGGAGTCTACTTGTCAAAACTCACAGTTTCAAACAAACAAACAAATACCCAAAACCTTAAAGGTTCCTATAATTTCGGCGAGTAATAGTAAGGTAAGCAGCAGTCAATATTACAAAACCCATTTTCCCAGTGAAATTCTTAAAAGGAAGAAAATAAAAAAGATCAGAAGCAAACCCAGAACCTTGCATATGTGTTTATAGGCATTTGAGCACTTTGGAATTATACCCAAAGTAGTGAATCTGGTCATGTAGGTTGAAAGAAGATCCTATGATTTTTTATGACTCCTACTTAGCCTCTAAAGGGAAACAAAATAACTGATTATAGATAATAGATGACAAATAGGCATACAATCACCCTAAATAAAATATGATGACATATTTGAAAAGGGAGATGGATTCACAGGCTTTGCACATACTTCTGGAGGAAAACAGTCTAAATTTTGAGTAATCAAGCCACTAGAAGATGTAGTAAAATGTCACCTTAATTATGCTATGAATTCTCATCAAAAGTTAGATTACTATGGCCGCAAAATAATGACAGACATTGGTATATAAAATTTTCTGTTAGAGAACAATTATACTATTGCTAATTATTGAAAGTGGTGAATGATAAGAACTACTCAGCTATTCTGGAATAAATTTAGTATGATCTTTATAAAAGTAACATTAGGAATACAATCTCAGTGTGGAATTAATAAATTTTATCATATTTAATTTTATTCTGAATTACAATCACATGCAGTATAACCATAACTGTAGTTATATGCAACATAGAAAATATTCACCCAATTGTCTGGCTATATTCTTAAAAGAATAGTATTAATGATACTATTTTTCTTTTCTTTTGGAGAAGACATTGTAACTATTTAATAATTATGCATTTGATACTCCTTCACAGTACCTAGGAAATAAATTTTCCTCTGTTTCACTGGAGACCACTTGAAATTTACATTCATTCCATAAAGATACATTACATTTTGCAGCAGAGCCTTGAATAATTCATTGAGAAGATTGGAAATCAGAAATAATTTAAGTAAAGTACATACATATTTCTTGGTTCAAAGGTAACATGTCTGTCATCAAACACTTCACTTTTTAACACTAATTTATTTTTTGAGAAAATGCAGCCTTTGTACATGTATGTGTCATTGGATTAGTGTGGCTTTAACATAGTTTAATCTATACGGAGTCATTTTTGTTTTGCTATTGTTTTTGTATGAGTTGAGTATGAATTTAGAAGAAATCTATGATTGGGAAAAAAGGGAAAGTTTTATTTTATTTATTTATTTATTGCAGCACTGGGGATCAAACTCACAACCTCACGCTTGCCAGACAGGCACTTAAGCCACTGAGCCATACTCCCAACCCTAATTTTTTGAGGTAGAGTCGCACTATGTAGCTCAGGCCGGCATTGCGCTCGCATTGTAGCCCAAGCCGGCCTTGAACTCACAACGCTCCTCCTACCTCAGCCTCCCGAGTGCTGGGATCAAAGACATGCACCACCACACCCAGCAAAAAAGGAAAATTTTAGATTTAATTACTTTGACCTGTACGACTAGATTTTGTGCTATTTTGCCTTTTCAAACTTTGAAATTATAGAGTAATTAAGTTAGAGTTAAATTTTTAAGCACTTTCCACTCAGAGATCAAAGAACCCTAATCTCCACAAGATTTTTCTATGTGATTCATGTTTTTGTTACTTTTTAAGCACATACTATCTATCACTTCGTAGCCCTCAAAAGAATTTTAAACAGAGGAAATATTCTCTCAATATCTGGTGGTATGAATTATTATAAAGCTATAATAATCAGCATTATATGAAAATCAAAGGCCCCGGGTTGATAGTGTCCATGAGCAGACTGTAAGCCCATACTCTGCACTTTCCCCATTGCTCTGTGATGGTGATGCCAAGTAGATGAGGCATCCTGAGGAACAGACACTTCCTAGGACAGCCTTGACATCAGTAATAAGGGTATCTAATATCAGAAATCTAAAAGCATCAACAGAAAAAAAAATAGAAAATAGAAAATGACAAGATGAAAAAGCTAAATGCAATCCCAAACATCCAGCCCACCCAAAACAAGTCCAGAACATAAAGAGACAGAGGAAATTGGAAGGCAACAAAAGTCTCTGAAATGATAGCAGTTGAAATGAAAAAATAAATGGAAGAGCCTACAGAAAAAATAATCTCTAAGGTGCAAAAAGAAATGACTAGCCAAGTAAAAGACATTAAGGCAGATACAGATGAACAAATGGAGGAGCTCAGGAAAATGATGGGAACCATGAATGCCAAACATACACAAGAAAAGGAATCAATGAAACAGAGCTAAACAAATGCAGGAGACTAGAAACCCCACTGAAACTACACCCAGCAGATTGAATGAAGGCAAGGATGGAATATCAGATCTTAAAGATGGGAGCACAACTAGCGACCAGGAAAAGAAAGTTATCTTAAAAATCACAAGAGACCACGAAAAATCAGTTCAACAGCTTCAGGATGAAGCAAAGTAGAGCAAAAAGATTGGTTTGAATCAGTGAGAAAGCTGAAGATAGTATATAAGCCATTAAAAAAGCTTCACAGAAAAAATGGCAGAAAATTTTCCAAACATGGATAAAGAAATTGATGTAAAACAAATTAAGCATATAGAACTCCAAATAGCCATGATCAAAATAAATCTACACCAAGAAAGTCAGCATAAGAACAAAATATTATAAGCAGCTACAGAAAAGAAACATATCACCTATAAAGGAAAGCCTATCAGAATCACAGCAGACTTCTCAACACAAACCCTAAAATCAAGAAGAGCTTGGAGTGAAGCATTTGAAGCCTTAAAGGAAAGCAGTCTTCAACCCAGATTGATGCACCCTACAAAACTACCTTAAAATTGATGGAGAAATAAGATACTTCCGTGACAAAGAACAACTGAAGAAATTTATGATCCCCAAACCAGCTCTATAGAATGCTCTGGACGTCATATTAGAAAGAGACAATGAAGATGACAAACACAGAACACCAATAGAAAGAAGTTGCCAGGCAGGGCAAGCAATTAAAGCAGAGCAGAAAGACATGTAACAAACAACAGGGAAACAACATGAGAAAGAAAAGTCAATACATATAAGATAACCATTATCACAAATGGTCTCAACTCATCAATCAAAAGAAGCAGACTGGCAGAATGGTTCAAAAGACAAGGTCTACCAACATGGTGCATTCAAGAAACATATTTAACCCACCCAAAATTCATAGGTAAAAAAATCAAAGAATGGGAAACAATTCTCCATGCAACAGGAACTCAGAAAAAAACAAGGGTAGTAATTCTATTTGCAGATAATACAAACTTTAAGCCAAAACAGATCAAAAGAAAGAAGGTTACTGTATACTCATTAAAGGAAAACTCCAAGAAGAAGAGATAATAATCATAAATATTTATTCGCCAAACACAGGTTCACCAAACAAGTATAAACAAGTATTAACTGACATGAAAAACTAAATAAACTCTAATACAATTGTTGTGGGGGACCTTACTAGCCCAGTCTCACAAAAGAATAGATCAACTAGACAAAAAAAATCAACAAAGAAATATTAAAATTAAACCAAGCCTGTGAACAAATGGACTTGGATGTCTACAGAGTGTTCCACTCCAAAACGTCAGAATATATATTCTTCTGAGTTACACATAGGATGTTCTCCAAAACAAATCACATATTAGCTAACAAAAACATGTTCAAGTAAATGTAGAGGAATTGACATCATCCCATGCATACTATCTGGCCATAGTGCACTGAAACTGCTAATCACTGACAAAGGAAACCACAAAAACAACATTAATACACAGAAATTAAACAACATCCTTCTTAACAACCAATGGGTCACAGGGGAAATTAATGACAAAATAAACAGTATATACAATTAAACAGCAATGCCAGTAAAACATAGCAAAACTTATGGAATGCAATGAAAGCAGTCCTGTGTGAGAAATTTGTAATGATGAACTCACACATCAGGGAGACAGAATGAGCTCAAATAAAAAACCTAAGGCTGAACCTCAAACATCTAGAAAAAAGGACAAATCAAACCCAAAGCTAGTACAAGAGAGGAAATTATAAAGATAAGAGCAGAAATTAATGCAACAGTGACTAAGAAAACAATAGAAAGAACCAATTAAGGAAAACATTGGTTTTTGAAAGGATAAATAAAATTGAAAAAACATTAGCCAACCTCTCCAAAAAGAGGAAAGAGAAAACACAAATTCAAGCAATTAGGCTGAAAAGGGATAAATCACAGTGGACCTCACAGAAATCCAGGAAATCATAAATACCTACTATAATAAACTATATTCTAAACAAGATGGAAAACACAAAAGAAGTGGACTGATTCCTAGATGAAATTGAATTGCCAGACTAAATCAAATAGATAAAAAATATTCTGAGTAAATAACTATCAGCCATTGAAATTGAAAATGTATTAAAAATGTACCAACAAATGGAGGCCAGGACCTGATGGATTCACTGTTGAAATGTAGAGACAAACTAATGTCACTAATGCTGAACATCTTTAAAGAATTTGAAGGGGAAGCAGTACTTCCAAAGTCATTCTTGGAAGCAAATATTACCCTGATTCCAAAAATAAGAACCCTATGAAGAAAGAAAACTACAGGCCAATCTCTCTAATGAACATTGATTAAAAAATCCTTAATAAGATACTGGTGAACATAATGCAACACATCATCAGAAAGATTATACATCAAAATCAAGTAGGATTCATTCCAGGGATGCAGGGATGGTTCAATATATACAACTAAATACATGTAATACATCATATTAACAGAAACAAAGACAAAAGTCACATGATCATATCAATAGATGCATTTTAAAAACCCTAGAAACTATAACCTCAATCTTATAAAAGTTATCTATGACAAACCAAGATCTAATAACATGGCCAAAAACTGAAAGCTTTCACAGTGAAATCAGGAACAAGACAAACAGTCCACTATCACCACTCCTATTCAATATAGTCTGGAAAAATTAGCCAGAGCAATTAGATAAGAGAAAGAAATAAATGGAATAACGATAAGAAAAGAAGAATTTATATTATCATTATTTGCAGAGGACATAATACTCTACATGAGACTCCAAAAACTCCACCAATATCCAAACAGTACTGTAGTGGGATACAAAGTTAACACTCAAAAGTCAATAGCATTCCTATGCACAAGAAACAATCTCACAGAAAAATTAGGGAAAGCACACCCTTCATAATAATACAAAACAAAAAGACAGAAAAGAAAAGAAATACTTAGGAATCAATGTAACAATGGTTGTAAATGATCTACAGAGTGAAAATTACACTACCCTAAAAAATGAGATTGAAAAGGATATAAAAATGGAAAGATATCCCATAATCTTGGATAGGAAAAACCAACATAGTGAAAATGTCCATACTTCCAAAACTGCCACACAGGTTTAATTCATTCCCAACCAAAATACCATTAACACACCTCACAGATCTAGAGAACACTTTCCTAAAATTCACTGGGATCAGAAAAGACCTAGAATTACAAAACAAATTCTGGGCACTGAAGGTAAGTCGGCTTGCATCACAATTCCAGACCTGAAATTATATACAAAGCTACTATGAAAAAGTCAGCATGGTATTGGAAAAAAAACAAACCTGAGGATCAATGGAACAGATTAGAAATGCAGTCACAACTACAAACAAATTCAGCCACTTTGACAAAGTAGCCAACCATGTTCACTGAAAGAAAGATAGCTTCTAATAAATGGTGCTGGAAAAACTGGCTCTCCACACTCCAAAGACCAAACCTAGACCCATGTCTATCACAATACACCAAACTAAAGTCAAAATGGATCAAAGATCTAAATACTAAAATAGAAACACTAAATTTATTGGAAGAGAAAAGAGGCAGAAGCCTTGAAGACATAAGTGTAGGCAAAGACTTCATAAACAAAATTTAGACTGCAAGAGAAAAAGTACAAAGAATCAACAAATGAGCTCTCGCCTTATTATAAAGTTTTTGTACCACAAAAGAAATCACCAAAAGAGTGAAAAGACAGCCCAAGGAAATAGGTATAGCCAATTGTTGGACAGACAAAGGACATTTCTAGAACATATGAACAATTGAAAAAAATCAGACTCTCCAAAATCAAAGACCCAATCCAATAATGGGCATCTGAGATGAATACAAACTTCTCAGATGAAGAAATACAAATAGCAAATAAATACATAGAAAAGTGTTCAACATCATTGGTCATTTGAGAGATGCAAATTAAGACAACACTGAGATTATGTCTCACTCCACAAAGAATGGCTATTATCAAAAAAATCAACTGATAACAAATGCAGGAGGGATTGAGGGGAAAAGGGAACCCTTTTCCACTGTAAGTAAGAGTGTAGGCTGTGCAACCACTGTGGAAATCAGTGTGGAGATTCCTCTAAACACTAGGATTAGTGGTCCCACTCGAATAAGGTATTCCCTCTTCTGGGTATCTTCCCAGAAGTATTAAAAATATCATACCTCAGTGATATATGTATACCCTTGTTTATGGCAGCACAATTTGTAATAGCTAAATCTTAGAAACAATCCAGATGCCAATCAACCAAGGAATCAATAAAGAAGTTGTAATTTTTTTTATTTTTATATATAATGAAGTACTACTGAGCCATAAAGAAGGATAAACTCTAGACTTTTATAGGTAAATCATGCAACTGAAGACCATAGCCATAAGTGAAATGAATCAGACCCTTATGTGTAAACTTCATATTGTCTCACTAGTGTGAGAAATCAAACAAGTAAGTAAGATCTAAAATGCACAATAGGCATTATGAATTGAGAAGAAACTATACAAAAGAAAAGATAAACTGTGAGGAAAAGAGAATGGAAGAAAGGAAGAAAGAAAGAAATGTATGTAAACACAATATATTTAGATAGTTATACAGCTAGCTTCTCTTAGTTCTTTGAAAATAAATTTTTATACTAATATTGTTTGGACAAGATATCATGCTTGTATCTTGTACTCTGAAAAACTACAAAAAAGATACCACTATGACAGTAAGATGATGGAGTAGTAAGCAGCAGGGAAAACAACCTCTCTGAGAGACACTGTCTAGACACAGGAATGTACCATCTTTAGGAAGACAAAAAGGAGGGAAGTGGGTTTCTTGGACCCAGGAAGAGTCTGAAGTCTGAATCAAAGCCCACAGAAAGAGTGAAAAGACAAACTTCAACAATGAAGAAGGTGGTAGCTGGTGGTGCACTTGCACAGAGCCAGACTCACTGCGTGAGGGGAGCTGTTGGAACCTGGGGATGCACAGTCACAGTTTCAGTGGCAGCTGGTGACCCTGGGGCCCTCTGCAGAGTGATTTGGCAGTGGAAGAGAGTGGCGGATGTGGAGGACTGTGCCAGTTGGTGGTGAATGCGGAGGACTCCGTCCTCCTGCTGGAGAGAGTGATTGGACAGGATCCATTTTGGAGTCGGTCCAGATAAGCCCAAAACCAGAACTGTTGCTGGCTTCCCCCAGCAGCTTCTAGCTGGGCACAGACCCATGGAAACTGCTTGGATTGCAGTGAGCCCAATGAGTCTGTTCTCAGGGAAGGTCTACCAAGGTTGTCCACTACTCCATCCATGAGCAGTTGCTGGCTTGCGGGGATACAGTGCCATAATTTGGATCACGGTCTCTACAGACTGTCTACTAGTGAGTCCAGAGAGAACCCTGGAAGTGGTCTCTCTCTTTTTTTTCTCTCTCTTTTCTTGCTTTTTTTTCTTTTTATTTTATTTTATTTATTTATTTATTTATTTATTTATTGAGTGCGAGTATGCCTTCTGCCCTCCTTCTGGGTGTAGTTTTGTTCTGTTCTACCTTTTGTCTCTTTTAGCTCTCTTTTCTCTGTCTTCTGCTTCAGTTTCCCTAAGTTGGTGGGACTCATCTTTGTCCTCCAACTTGCTTGTTATCTTTTTCTCTCTTACCACTTCTCTGTCTTCTCCTTAATCCATTCTGAGTCCTGACTCTTGAGGACAGAATTGACATATTGTGGACTTATGTATTGTATATGATTGTTTTGCATTCTGTTATATGGCCACAAATTCAGTTTATAAAGTTGAAGGTTGCAAATCAGGGGTTGGCTCAGTTTATTGTTTTGTTGGCTGTGTTTGGTGCTATGGGTGCCACTGTAGCCAGAATTAACACGATTGATCTGGACAGCTGTTGGCCCTGATGGTCCAGGACTGAGACTGACTGGGGGTCACAGGGAGTGCTGAGGCATGGTGCCAAAGAAACAGGCACTGGGCTAGGTGAGCAATAGTTTCTCGTCTCTAACAAACTGAGGAGGTGGGATCTTCCAACAGACTCAGAGCCCAGGAATCAGCTACACCTGGAAGATACCTCAGAGAAGTGATCATCACCAGGATGTCCTTAATACCACAAATGAAGCAGCCCACTGCAGGCAACTAAGAGGTATCACTCTAGGAATTAAACTAAAAAAGAAAAGAAATGAGAAGACACTTAAGCAGGACAGAACCTCTGACACCCAGTTCACCAAAGGCAAACCCAGGGGGCATTGATGCTGGAAAATCTGAAAGCCCCCTACCAGGTTTCTCCAAAGTGGTAACAACACAATTGAATGAGGCACTGGAAAAAATGAAATCAGAAATCATCTCTCAAATAACTACAGAGATTACCAAATATACATGCTTAGTGATGTTAGAGCAGACACAGACAAAAAAAATAAATGAGCTTAAGCAAATTATGGAAGCACAACATAGGAAAGAAATGGATTCCATAAAGCAGATTCAAGCAGATATTCAGGAGAATGAAAACTCTCTCCAAAGTATTTGAAGCAGATTAGGCAAATGTGAGGACAGGATCTCAGATACTGAAGACAAGCTTGCAGTTAGTGACCAGGAAAAGCAAGGTTTCTCAAAACTAGCAAGGAAACATGAGAAATCAATCTAGTAGCTGCTCAATGAGGCAAAGAACTTAAGATTAACTGGAGTCAGTGAACAAGCAGGAGATAGCACAAATGACATTAAAAACATCCTCTCAGACATCATGACAAAAAATTTTACTGGAAGAGAAAAAGAATTTGACATACAAATAAGTGAGGCATATAGAACTTCAATTAGCAATGATAAAAAAAAAATCTACTTCCAGACATATCATAGTCAAGATTCCAAAAATTCAACACAAGAATAAAATTTTAAAAGCTGTTAGGAAAAAGAAACAAATCACTTATAAAGGAAAACCCATCAGAATTACCATCATATTGTTGCACTTATGTGACAAACAGGAAGAAAAACTATGTTTATGTTTATGTAAACATGTATAAAAATTAGTTAAGATAGTTCAAGAAAAAGAATTTTGAGTGAAAAGTAGTTTTCACAAGGTCATTTTCAGATTTCGTTTTTACTGTGAACTGTTCTTTTAAAAATAATATAGCATTCATAACATTTATATTTCTTGTCAATATTTTTCTAATGTCCTATACATTCTTTTTTGCTATATAATAAAAAACTAACATGAATGTATCAACTATTTTGACTGTTCTACTAACCTATTTCAAAACTCAGTTTCATTGTTATGTTTATTTTTTTAAATAAAAAATCAAGTCATTGAGGTAGGAAACTGAAAATTTCATAACTATAACTTGGTGTTGATGGAAAAATAGACCAGTAGATAAAATTTTCAAAACTGACTTATATCAAAGTTTTAAAATTCTGATCATTAGGTGCCAGTAATAGCAATGTGAACCTCAAGCCATGGACAAGAAGAAATGTTTGTAGATTATACATCTTACAAAGGATATCCTATACAAAATGTATAGGCAACCTTCAAATTCAATAATAAGAAGCAATCAAATGGACAAATAAGCAAAATATTTGAACAGACACTTTAACAAAATATATAGGAATGAAAAATCCTATAAAATATCTTCAAATTTGATCTGCTGTTAAGAAACACAAATTAATATCACAATACATTTCCTCAGTACACATAGAAAGCTACCTATATTAAAAATAACCACAAGTTTTGACAAGGACATAGGGCAACTAGAGTTTTCATACATACTTGTAGTAGAAATATTAGATATGTAACATTTTTAGAAAAAGCTTTACACTTACTTATCAAGATTAATTATCATCTCTTATATGATCTAACAATTTTATTTACAATTATTTATGGTTCATGTATGAATATATATATATGCTTAGAAATGCTTATACAAGAATTTTCAAAGTAATTTTATTAGTAAAAGCCAAAAACTAGAGACAAAGGACATAATCACCAAAAGGTAACTGTACTAGCATTTATGGTGCATCATTGAAATAGATTGCTACTCTGCACTACAAAGGGATGAATTGTGGTAATTACATCAGTATGGATGAATCTCAAAATAATTATCATTTGTAAAAAATGTCAGATAAAAAGTACATGCATTTTCTTATTATTATTGGAAATAAAATTTTACATATAGTGATAGAAATTATATTGTCTGAAATTTGAGTAGGAGTGGAAAAGAAAGAACTACAAAGAGACACGAGGAACTGGGCGAGGTGGATGTGTTAATGTGCTCAACTGTTAATGGTTTATCGGACTGATTCATGAAACAAATCTTATCAAACTATACATTACATTGAGTTTATTGTTTGTCAATGGTATTGAAAGCTATTAAAATTACAGGATTTTTGTGATGAGACCAGCAACATAACGTTATATTGAATTAAGTGTACTGGAATTAAAATGAGGCCCAACATTTGTTAAACGTGTGCAGAGAAATTTATGGGCCCTTGTTTTCTCAGCTGTGAAATGGAAAAATAAGACTATATAAGAAGCCTACCTTAGGATTTAAATATGCTAATCCTACCTTAGGATTTACATATGTAAATGTTTTGCATAACACCTACAGCATAGTAGAGACTCAAGAAATATTAACATTTTCCCCATATTTTTTACCATTGCAAAAGTTCTTGTTGTGCTACAAGTAAAATGCACTGGAAATATGCTAACATGACAATTGTATATATCGTAATTTTTATTTTCTCCAGAAATGTCATAAACTACAAAGTGGATAGCATTATGCATGTATAAGACAGGCATCACTTAGCAGGAAACTTTTTAAAAAAATCATTGCTTTCATTTAAAATCATACCCTGAAGGAAAAAAATTTGTCAAAAATAGCTCCCAAATAGGAAGCACTTACATGCTGAGATGAAAAGACAGAGTTTAAAACAGGTAACAGAGCCTGTCATGAGCAGGAAGAATTAGGTTATGACCAGAGACAGTAATAGTCCTTCCCTATAACCTAAGAGTTGGAAAAGTTTAACCACTCTAAAACATGTGACCAAAAGCACTGTATTAGAAAATGGTTGACTCAGTGATTTTTGCAGAGTTAATGACAGAATTAGGTCTACAGAAAATTCATTCTCATTCATCATATAATGGTGGATTTTTAATACATCAGGTGGAAAATAGTCAAATCTCTAGATTTTATAATATATACCTTAGATAATAACTAATCAGTTGCCTCACTTGGAATACTTGAGTTAATAGATTATTATAGTGTATTTCACAAAGCATTAAGGTAGAACAAAAAATTTAGGTAACAATCGAAAGGGTGTGAGGAGAAATACATTAACCAGGTGAGATAGTTAAGTTTCTACAAAATTTTATGTAATGAAGTTACTCTTAAAAAGAGAACAAATTAAACTTTGAAAATGCAATCATTCTCCCAAAACTATTTAGGTGATCACCATTTATATGAATCTTATAATCATCTCTTACAATGGTAAGGACTCTTGTACTAAGAACATCATCACATCTGCACTGTCTTTAGTGTTAATTAAATTTTCCATATAATTTCTTACATTCATACGATGTTCTCCAAATTATAAATCTCTTCTATATTATTATTATTTCATTTAGTTTGCTTCACTTTGAACAATGTAAAATGGGCAAAATATTTAAGGAACACTTAAAGCTCAATAATGAGTAAAAAGGATCAAGGTGCAATATGTATTGGTAGCAATTCTCCATGATGAATGGATTCATTATGTATTGTAAACATATATCAGTAAAACATAAATAAACAGACCACTTGATCTAAATACAAGCCAGTTTTTTTTTCTTGTATGCCTTATGAAAGAAGGTTACAGAAAAGTAATTTAAATCAACAATGAATTTCTACCTCACACATATTAGAATGTTCAAAGTGAAGAACACCTACTAGGTGAGACTAAACACAGAAAAAAATGTTGAACAGAGGGACTTTTTATTCACTATTGGTTGGAATACAAAACAATCTTCTCAGTTTGGAAGATAATTGTGGTTTCATACAAACTAAATATAGTCTTGTTTTACAGCCCAGCAATCCAACTTTGTGGCCTTCACCTAGTGAATTTAAAGTAAATACACCATGAAACCAAAAAAAGATACACAAATTAGCTTTGCTAATAAATGACAAAACATGGAAGGAGCCAAGATAGTGGAAGCACTTTCTTTGCTTCAGATAAACAGTAGTATACCCAGATGAAATTATTCTTTGTGACCTACAGTAATTGATAGATGCCATGATATATGTGTTTAAACCCACAGAACATCAAGAGTGAATTTGAAATTAACTGTACTTTGGGTAAAAAATATGCTCCAGAACAGCTGTAGCACTCTAATGAGAATGTCAGTATGGATGGAGACTGTATATGTGTGCACAAGGTTTTGCGATGAACCTAAATCTTTTTTCTTTTCATAAATCTATTTTTTTAAAGTAAAGTCTATTTGAAAAAATTAAACTGTAGACATTTGATAGAATTGATACGTTACCTCTTTCAGTTAACTTGAATAATAAAAATCTCAAAAATAGATAAAATATAAAAGCATCAATTAAAAAAACACAATTGAAAATAATAGAAAGTTTTGTTCTGTAAGATAGACCATAAGATGGATATGTATTTAAAGAGAAAATCTACATGTTTATGTACATTTTTAGGCAAGTTCACATGTAAAAATACAGGCTATGAGAGCAGGAAAAAATAATAAAAATATAAAGGAATAAAGATTAAGAACTGTTTGTCTGCAAGCATTTGCTGATAGACGGTAGATACATTGATTGTGAGTTTGAAAGACCTAATATCCCTGGCTACAGATACAATGAGAAATTATCCTGGCAACACATTTTCCTGGGTGGATTAGCAGAACTTGTTTAGTGAAGGAAAGGGGTAGTTCATATGTGTAATAAACAACCTTTAGATAATGCTTTAGAGGAACTTATTTCTTCCTTAACTGACAAAATTTCATTTTGTTTTTGATCATGAAATAGCTTTTGTAGGAAAATGGTGCTGTAGGCCAGGACAGAAGTTTATACTCTTATAGGAATCTGCTCAGTATTATTTATTTGCTTTGTGCCTTCCTTTCTTTAAAATAATTACTCTTTTGATCCAGATATAGTTATTATTTTTGTAAGCAAATTCAACTGCAAGAAACAATAGTGACTCCATGATTTCACCCCATTAACACCGCATTCAAAACAAAGAAATGAGTGATTCCTATAAAGTAATTCATAATATAGACTATAGTGAAAGATGGAGACTTCAAACCTTTGATCAGTAAGCCCAGGGTCCATACAGCTCTACAAACTAAAGTGTGAATATTATTACAAAATGGAACATTTAAGGTTCACCTGCATATTGAACCTGAAAAAGTTAATTCAGTGATTTCCACAAAATGATACATTAATACATTCTTCCTTCATTAAAGAATAACAAGAATTGCAAGTCAATCAACAGGGAATTCTTTCCCATATGAAAGATTATAGATTTTACCAAACTGTTCTTTCTGAACTTTAAGGGAAAAGGTTGATGAAAAATACTGAAGACTTCTGTCATACTTTTCCTTTTCATAGTCACCCATATTGTAAGGTGAAGAGGTATTTATTATTTATTTTAAATTTAATTTAATTGAAAAATAACGTTTTCTGAATTACATATCCTCAATTATTTTCAATTAATAAGAATTTTTCAGGAAGGGCTGAAACAGTCAGCATACATCCAATGAAATATAACAAGAATATAAGTATATTCATAATTCATACATCCAATAAATAATTTGAGTTTGGAGATGTTATTTGCTCATATCTAATCATAGCAACTAGTATCTCTGAAAAAATTCACTTTTGTTTACTTGTTTATTCACTGTGTTTCTACCTCCACTAGACAAATGCAAGAAATTGAGAACATTTTCTGTAATGATTGTTAAGTCCTTAATTTTTAGGACAATGACTAGTACATATTGGATCATTGAGAGAGTAAGTATTGCATATAATTTCCTAAATGTAGCCTAAAAACAGATATAAATTCTTTGATCTATTAATATTGGCATATTATTTAGGCTTCAGTGGTTTCCTTCTATATATAGTGTTTCCATTTTAGAGGATTACACAGATCAAAGAGAATGGAATTATTATACACCTTAGAGAGAAGTGATTAAGTTCTAAATTGGTAAACATTCCCCTCAACTGTGATTTAATGCAGTTACTGCCTGGCAGGTAGCATTTAATGTTTTCTGTTCCACATAATTATTAAATATCACCACTTTGCTATTTACATATTCTATTCTAGCTACTTTAATTTATAATTTCAGCTTCCTAGTTTGGGAATGTGTGTGTATGTACAAACACTTGTGTGTGTGGTACATTTTCAATTTAGAAAGGAGTTTCAAATTTAACAGGAAAACTGAATAAGAATCCAATTCTTGGTTAATTCTTTTATGATATTATGTTGCATTTTCATTTGTTTAAATAACTTAAGGTGATTTACTAAAATAAAAGAATTGAACTCTGATTCTTAAAAAACATAAGACAGTAAGCATTTAAGTAAAGTGTAAGCAGCCTTTGTTAAATGTATTGAATGTATAATTGAAATTGTTGCATTGTGTATGCTGTGAATATAAAAATCATTATATTGCTAGTTTAAGTAAGAAAATTATCTTATATAGAGGAAGCAATATGAAATAGTTTTCAAGATTAGTTTATGTTAGCTTTCTAAATGTTATAGGACACATTATGGTTTTAATAATCTGTAATCTGTCATTTTATGAAATAAGGTTAATTTCAGTCACCAAAGCAGAGAAACAAAGACACTACTAAAAATATTTTCTCATTTAGCAATCTGAGTTGTTAGCAATCTGAATCTGACAAGACTTTGTAAATCTGAATTAGAAGTTCTCATGAATATCTACATTGAGATGGTTGTGGAATTAACTGCATTAGAAAAAGTGAACTATTTTGCAAATCACACTGATCAGTCATGATTTTTTTATTTCATATATTCAAAGTGGCTGCTGATCTTTTGCAGACATGTCCCTCATAGATAGAAAACAAAAATTCACTTAAGAAAGTTTGCAAAATTAAAAGACAAAAACTAATGTAACATTCTTATATAAAAGTCAAAATGATAGGGAAATTAAATGCTTAGTGAAATATGCATCTGTGTGCTTAAAGATTATTGAGGTGGCAATAACAAGAATGTAGGAGAATGTAAACAAAGAGGATGTTTCAGTACAGAAAGTGCACAGAAAAATTTTAAGTCCATGCTAATTTCTTAGGTAAGCAGCATTTACTGAGGCACACATTTTGTGATTGCAAGTTCTTGTCTAGCAGAAATACCTTCATAAATTAGGTATGTGGTGAAAAAAGGGGATAAAATTTTTGCAGAGTCATTTAAATACCCAGACATGTGATATTTAGCCACTGAAGAGAAAATCAAGTCAACTGTAAAACATTGCAAATTTTCAGTATGAAAGAGAGAAATATTTGCACAAATTACAAGGATCCATAAAGATTAGCACTGTACCTAGCAAAAGAATGTAAGATTAATTCAGCAAAGAAAATACTGACACTATATTTTCTGTGTCCATCAATTTCTGCAATCAAAATACTCAGAACAAGTTTAGAGAATGAATAAGTAAACATAAATAGAACTTCTATTTCCAAACAACTCACAATAATAGAACCTAAAATTACCCTGTCATGACAACTGAGCAACTGAAGTAAATATAGTAAAACAATAATTTTAAGGATTTGAACGTTAGACAGTGGAGAAAAGTAACCCTGAAGAGAAGGGGAGGAAGGCAAGCTAAATAACTGACTCAGCTTACTCCCTAAATTATATCACAGTGAGAAGGAATGAAACAAAGACTATGGTTTCTCTGACTTGGACTCTAATGAATCCAAAATAATTGATATACTCCAGAATGAATATTGTAGAAAACAATGAACACAAAAAATGAATTTCAAGAATGATAGAAAGTGCACGTGAAGATGTTTAAGTAAGTAAATGTGTCTGAGAAAACTGAGGCAGCAAACATGTCCACAAAAGGAAACGAAGAGAACAATTCCTGGCTCACTATAGACAGGGCTGTTTTGGGTCTTCCAGCCAAACTAGAAAATTCCACAAGTCATGAAGCTTTGGGTAGAGTCTTCAGGACAGTGTATCTTATTTAATGTGACAGAAGTTTCTCTGTATTTCGAATTACTCTGACTTGTACTAACAAAGCGGAAAAGTAAGAGTAAAAAGGAATATCTTTTTAAATAATTTAACTATTTTGAAGCAAAGCCAAACATAAAGATAAGAATAATAATTTTGAAATTTTAAGAAAATAAGAAAGTAATAATACAAATGGAAGTTACTCGTCTTACAAAGAAACAGGGAAACACAGCTTATAATGAGAAAAATACTTAATCCGTAGAAATAGACTGCAAAATCATACCCAGATAGAATTAGTATACAAAGATATCATAAAAATATTAGAACTGTAGTATTTCTTCATATGTTCAAAAAGTGGAGAAAATTACACATTGTAGTAGAGATGGATGACTTTAGAAATACTTAAATTAAAACTCTAGGGATAAGTAATTATACTGTTTTGGGTTGAAAAGTTATATTGTGGAAGAAAAGATTAGTGCAAAGAGGACACCAAGAAACTGTCCAAAATCAGAGAGAGAGGGAGAGGAAGAAGAAGAAAAAGGAGGAGGAGGAGAAAAAGAAGAAGAGGAAGAAGAAAAAAGAGAAGAAAAAGGGAGAAGAAGAACGGGGGTGAGAAGAGAAGGACAAAGGAAGAAAAGGCAGAAGAGGTGGGAAAATGAAACAAACATCCATATATTGTAGGTAAATTTCAAGCAGATTAATATATGTATTTAGAGACTAAAGGAGCAGAGAGAGTGGGAGAATAGAGCACAAAAATGTGAAGAAAACAGTAATTTTTTTCTAAATTTAGCAAAATCAATGAACTGATGAACACAGGAAAGTTAGTAAGCACCAACATAGTAAACACAGAAAAAGATATCAACATATTTCTTCATCAAATGATAAAATAAGTTATAAAGAAACATTTTAAAATCATTTGGATATCAGAATGCTACATTACACAGTGAAAATAAATGACAACAGAATTCTCTTTAAGGACAATGTGAGGTGTATTATGAGAAAAATGTGACCATATACTCTCACAATCACTAAAAATGTCTTTCTAAAGCAAAGGCAAAATTAAGATTTTTCTTCCACATAAGATGAAAGTCAATATAGAAAATTAAACGGTGCTGAAACTGTTACGATTTTGACAAATCTTGGAGATGGACTAACTGGCTTTTTTATTATTATTATTATTTTATTTTATTTATTCATTTTTTTTTGTGGCACCGGGGATTGAACTCACAACCTCGCACCTGCCAGGGCAGGCACTTAAGTCACTGAGCCAAACTCCGGCCCTGGTTTTTTTTGAGGCAGAGTCGCACTGTGTAGCTCAGGCCAGCCTTGTGCTCGCGTTGTAGCCCAAGCCGGCCTCGAACTCACAACGCTCCTCCTACCTCAGCCTCCCGAGTGCTGGGATTAAAGGCGTGCGCCACCACACCCGGCTCTAACTGGCTTTTTAATAAAGGAATACGCATGAGTCTTTGGGAGTAGTGGGGTAGAATGCTGTGTTTTGTGTCTGGAGGTTCCTCCAAAGCCTCATGCAGTTATGATAGGGCAGACGTTACCGAAGTGGCAGAATCTAGAGTTTGTGATTGATTCATGGTCCAATGCTGAGATTAAGGGTGAGTGCTACAACTGCCCTAAGGCAGGTAACCTGCATACAATGTAAGGGACAGAAAGGCTTGTTTATTTTCTCTCTCTCTCTCTCTCTCTCTCTCTCTCTCTCTCACCTTGGTTTGGTGTCTTCTGCTGCTGTGAACATTTGCCCCTCTGCCATGATCCAAGGCAGGAGTCGGGATTATGGAGTGAAACCTCTACAAACTGAACTAAATAAACCTTTCCTCCTTTTACTGTAGGTGCCAGGCATTTTGTCTCAGTAATAAAAAAGTAACTAAGATATTTACACTTTGACTATAAATTATTTGATACCATTGTCTACACCAAATACGAGTAATTTAAACAAGTACTTGTCTTTTTGTGTTTGTCTTATTTCACTTAATATAATGATCTCCAGTTCTATCCACATGATGCAAGTGATAGGATTTCACTCTTTTTATGGTTGAGTTGTATTCCTTTGTGTATATGCACAACATTTTCTTTACATATATTCATTAATTAATGGGTACCTAGGTTGTTGTTATATTGGGCTGTTGTGAATAGCACTGTAATAAACATGAGAGTGTAGATATCTCTTTGACAGACTGATACATATATATATATATGAAACATAATCCAGAGATACATATTATTTATATGTATAATTATGTTTATGTAAATATATTAATATCTACATTATAAATACATTTATATATTCATATACTTATTTTGCATAAACATATATATTTCTGAATTATAGTTTTTAGTGTAGTAGTAGACTAAATTCAGAGGTGTATGTATGTTAGAAGCACACCACCACTAAGTTATATCAGCAACAATTTTAGTTTTTATTTTGAGAGTTGGTCTGTATTGGGTGATACACTATGTACCCCCAAGTCCTCATATACTTTTGATGGGGCTGAGTCTGGCACTTGTTATTGATTTGTTGTACAGCACTGGGATTGGTGATGTGAGCGCTGCACCTGCTCAGGGCTGGAGCTGAGATACAATGTAAGGGAAGGCGGGTCTTCCTCTTGTGCTTCCATGCTTCCACCTTCTCTCTCACCAGTGCACCTTGCTGCTTGCAGCCACCATGAATGGCAGCCCTGCCATGCCACGCTGCCTTAGAGCCAGCTAAGTATGAACTGAAATACCCAAGAAACTGTAAGAAATAAACCTTTCCTTCCCTAATTTTGGGTGTTAGGTATTTTGTCTCAGCAACAAGTGAAAAATAACTAAGATAGAACTTGGTACCAGGAGTGGGGTCATTGCTGTGACTATTCCTGACCATGTGGTTCGAGAGCCTTTGGAAATGGTTTGTGGGAAGACTTTAGAAAGATTTGGAGATGTTGCCTACATGCATAGACCTGGAATAGCTTAGGCTGTTCTGTATGGGAGATTCTGGTTGGACCTCAGGAGACCAGAAGACTGATAGGATGCCTGCGGTTAAAGACCAGGCTTGGGAGGTTTCTGCTGGGAAGAAGGATTGCATTGATTGTTGGACTCCACACGATGTGTGTTACAGCTTGGCAGAAAGTTTGTCTACATTCTGTCCATGCCCAGAGACTTTGCCTGACACTGAGATTAAGGGCAGTTGACCTATTAATTTGGCAAAAATAATCTCCAGGCAATCAAATGTTGAAATGGTGGCCTGGCTTTTGTTGGGGGCTCTTAGTCAGATTTATGTTGCGAATAAAGAGCAAGGAGCCCTGCATGATGATTGAAAACGTGAGTTTGGCCAGGAAGCTGTGGACTGTAAAGAAGGAGTTGAGACCTTGATTGCTGAGAAAAAACAAAGAAATAAAAAAGATGGCCTAGGGGAATCCCAGGAAGCAGTGGGTCTCCACCCTTTGCAGCCTCAGGCCTTCAAAAGTGAAAGAGTTTGCTCTGAGGAAAAAGAAACAGAGTGCCCTGTCCTGGAGTGGTGACAAAAAGCTGCAGAGTACCTTGTCCCAGAGTGACAACAGAGGCCACAGGAGGTTTTAAATGGGTCACAGCCATGCCATGTCCCAAAATGGAGGTGGCCACACCAGATTCCAAAATGGCAGCAACATAGAGAAGTTGTTCCTCATAATCAGGTTCAGGGAGCTCAGCGATCCAGGCAGTCAACCCCTACAGCCAAGAGAGAGGAAAGCCTGGCAACTGCTCCAGCTGGCAGTGGACCTTGGTGGCATCCATGTGGCACTGGTTTTAAGTACAAGAAAAGGCTAAGACAGCTTCTGCCTCACCTACAGAGGGCAATGTGTAAAGATGTAAGGGTGAAGTCCAGGGACATGGCTCATCCAAGGAAAGCTATGAAAGTTAAGACCCCTGAAAGTGCCACAGGGGTGGAATCACTCAAGCCTTTTAGAGTTTGCAACCAGATTGCTTCAGATGCTGAGTGGAAAACTCCAGGACTTAATATTTGCCCTGCTGGATTTTGGACTTGCTGTGGTTCCAATGCTTTGTATTTCCATTTGTAACTTTTGGAATGGTAATGTTTATCTTGTGCCTTTATATGTTGGAAGTTTTTAACCTCGTTTTCATTTGTACAGGGGGTTACAGTTAAAAGTTTGCCATACATCTCAGAGGAGATTTGGGATTTGAACTTCTCAGCAATGCTGAAACTGTTAGGACTTTGGCCACTCTTGGAGTGGGACTAAATGTCTTTTGTATTAAGGATGTACATGAGTCCTTGGGTCCAGGGTTGGAATGTTTTAGGTGATATACTATGTACTCCCAAGTCCTCATATACTTTTGATGGGGCTGAATCTGGCACTTGTTATTGATTTGTTGTGTAGCACAGGGATTGGTGATGTGAGCGCTGCACCCGCCCAGGGGTGGAGCTGAGATGCAATGTAAGGGAAATTGAGTCTTTCTCTTGTGCTCCACGCTTCCACCTTCTCTCTTGCCAGTGCACCTTGCTGCTTGGGGCTGCCATGATGGGCAGCCCTGCCATGCCATGCTACCTTGGAGCCAGCTAAGTATGGACTGAATCTCTCAAGAAACTGTAAGAATAAACCTTTCCTTCTCTAATTTTTGGCATCAGGTATTTTGTCTCAGCAATGAGTGAAAAGTAACTAAGACAGGGTCTCACTGAACTGCCCAGACTGGCCTTGAACTTGTGATCCACATCTTTCAGTCTCCCAAGTACAGTAGCTCAGAACATAGGTGTGCACCACCACATCTGGCATATCTGTTACTTTTATCTTTAATTTTTGAAGGAATCTATATATTGTGTTCTGATGGCTTTGCAAACCCACGTTCTCACTCTTACAGTGATGTTCCAAAGTTACCTTTATTCTACATTCATACCAGTATCAATTCTCTTTTTTGTTTTTACAATAGCCATTCTAATAGTGAAGTGATTTTTGTGGTTTTGATTTGTATTTCTCTGGTGATTATAGGTGTTAACTTTAAACTTTAGGTTAAAATCAGCATTCACTTTCAAAAATATTTTTCAAAGTTTTTTGCCTCAAATGATAGCTACAAACCAACCACCAGAAGATGAGTAATTTATAAAATAAACTTGGGAAATCTACCTTTCTATCAATGGTTCAAAGAATTCTAATGCACACGAGTCTTCTTCCCTATATAAATACTTTTGATTTTATTAAAGCTAGCTTTTAGTAAATTTGTATGAACTCCATACTTATTTTTCACTTGAGACTTTTTAATTGAAATACAAAATTTAAAAAATTGTTAGGCTTTTGCACTTGAAAAGAAATATCCAGTAAAGTGAACAGGAAGCCCACAGAATGGAAAAGAATTTTAGCCAACTGTTCCTCAGACAAAGGACTTATATCCAGAACATATAAAGAATTAGAAAACATCAGGTTCCCCAGATTCAAAGACCCAATCCAAAAATGGGTAGCTACACACACTTCTCAGATGAAGAAATACAAATAAATACATGAAGAAAAGCTCAACATCACTAGTCATTTGAGAAATGCAAATTAAAACAACGCTGAGATTCCATCTCACTCCAGAAAGAATGGCTGCCATCAAAAAATCAACTGATAACAAGTATGGTGGGGCTGTGGGGGAAAAGAAATGCTGCTCCTCTGTTGGTGCAACTGCAGACTGATGTGACTACTGTGGAAATCAGTATGGAGATTCCTCAAAAAAGTAGGATTGGAAATCCAGCTATTCCCCTTGTGGGTATTTTCAATCCAGCTATTCCCCTTGTGGGTATTTTCCCAGAAAATTTGAAAATGTCATGTCATAGCAGTATATGTGCACCCATGTTTATAGCAGTATCATTTGTAATAGCTAAATCTTGGAAACAACCAAAATGCCCATCAACCACAGAATGGATGAAAAAGATGTGGTATTTTTATACAATGGAATATTACTCAGCTATAAAAAAGGATGATCTTGAGACTTTTGTAGGTAAATGGAGGCAACTTGAGACTATACTCATAACTGAAATAAATCAGACTCACATAAATATTGTATTACCTAGTAAAAGATAAATAACAATTTAAAAAAACTGAAAGAGTAATAAGATCCAAAATGTACAATAGATTGTGTAATAATGAAAGGGAAAGAAAGTGCTCAAAATTAAAGAAGAGCTGGGATGGGGAAAGGAGAAATGGAAGAAAGGAAAAGATTATATGTTTGTAGATATACACATATAACTGTATGTATGTATAAATATGCAAGATAGATAACTATACTACTAGTTCTCTGTTACTTCATCCAAAAGAGTAGTTTGCACTCTCATTGTTTGATTTTCTGATCATTTTTTATGCCTAGATTTCATAACTTGAACAACAACTTCTAAGATAACAATATGTAAAATATTGACTAGTATTGATTTCTTGCTGTTTGTTTTTTGAAATTCTGTATTACTTCCACTTTTTTTGTTTTGCTTTTTTAAAATAAAAAAGATTTTATAGGAAAATAAATGAAATGACACAGAAAGGGAAAAGGCAAAAAAAAAAATTGAATATTTTTCTACAGCTCCAACCTAACGTAGCCTTTGTAACTTTACAAATGTCTGAATATATTTGGACCTAAATATATTTTATAAACTGACAATGACTTGCTCATCCTGAATTAAGTTGAAGTTTTCTACTATCTAAAGTTAAGTGGCTCTATATCCTGTATGATATTGTGTTTAGTGATTTTAAACACTCTAAGCTCAAAGTCAAGGCAAGGTAAATAGGGAAAAAAATGGAGCAAAGTTTTTATAGTTATTTAAAAATTTGTTTGAGGAGCAAAAGATAAAAATCACACTAATCCCATGGGTAATGGGGTAGTCAAGAAAAACTCAATGAAAGTTTTATTGCATGTAACAAAACATGATTTAGAAACTACATTGTAAAGCCCTGAAACAAAGTCACTTACAACTTTCTATTTCCCCATTGAGAAAGCATTCCAAAGGCAAGATTAGGTTCCTTGGAATTTCAAGTCTTATTTTATTAGTTCTTAGTTAGTTGTTGACTCTTACAAATTATTCTGGAATGAAATGTTTTCTGTGCAAGATGGTGAAAATGACATCACTTTCCCAGGATCAATACAGCGTCTGACAAGGAACAGGTCTTGAAAAACATTAATTACAATCTGTGAAATATTTACTATTTCAGCATTTTGTTTGCTATACATACTCAAACATGAAGTCAAATATCACACAGTATCAATGGATTTTGAAAACATGATAAATAAAAACATAAATTTGTTCTGAAGCCCTGGAAACGAAGTGAATCTAAAGTGAATTATAAAAATGATGATGAAAAACAGTAATCTTTAGGCAGTTGACAGAAATTTTATATTTTTTAAAATAAAGTTTGTTTTAAAATGTAAGAAAATACAAATGATTCAAACATGTAACATAGTTATTAGATTTATCCAGGTACTGTATAAAGTTTAAATAGGCAAAATGGATTGAGAACGTAGCTCAGTGGTAGAGTGCTCATCAAGGATATGCAGTGCATAGGATTTGATCTCTAGCACTTTGAAAACAAAATGTAACTATTTAAATTTAGTTAATTTTTTTCAAATTGTGAATATACATCTAGTAGACCATGCGTACATTAAAGAAAAATCATCTGTAGAACAAGATTAAAGACTTTATAGATTGAGATACACATGAGACAAGTTCTTATGAAATGATGTATTACCAATCTGATAGCCCTGACATTATATAATTTATCTTATAAAACAACCACTCCACCAGTAACTGAGATGAATTATTTCTATGGCATCCAAACAGAAAGGAACTCTTGAAATTACTTTCCAAATCAATTAAAATACAAGTAAATTTTGCTAGGCTTTTTTTTATTTCTAGATACCATAAAACAACCTACTCATAGAAGATCATGAAGTCATATTATATCTCTATTGCTGGATATGGTGGTGCACACCTGTAATTGCAGCACTCAGTAGGCTGAAGTAGGAGGATCACTGTGAGTTCAAGGCCAGCATGGACTGCACAGTGAGACTCAGACTCAAAAAAATAAAACAAAATAAAACAAAAGCAAATAAAACATATTATATCTCTAAGGCAATAATGGAGTAGTGGGTTAAGAACTGGGATCTTAAATCATGATTCCAGATATATCCCACTGGTCACTAGAGGCTATCCATTATATTTCATTTATTAAGTTCTCTCTCTGCTTCAGGTTGGAGAATGTTTATTGCCTTTTCTTCAAGTTCACTGATGCTCTCTTTGATATTGTTTAAATCACTATTGTTAAATTACTATTGCTAAATCAATCTCATCCTTCCATTTATCATTGCAGATTTTGTACTTTCAAGATTAGAATTTCTACTTGGTTCACTCTCATCCTTTCCATTTGTCTATCAAGATGACAATTTTTCTTCTATTGGTTTCTTACTTTTCCTTTAGAATAAAACACATTTTTTAACATCTTTCATTGCTGCTTTGAATTCCATATTCCCCATTTCCAATTCACTTTTTGTCTGCTTCTATTGACTGCTTATTTTTCAAATTTTCATTTACTTTTTTCCCCTATTTCTTCATTTTGTGACTGTGTTATATACTGTGAATGCCACTCTTGATTTGATTTTAGTCAATTTGTGTGCTTATTGCTTTCTTGCTGTCATTCGATTTTCTGAAAGATCAGCTTTATCTTGACAACTCTTGCTTTTGGGTCTGACTGTGGTAAATCTATAGTATTCTGAAGCACAATAAATTTTGTTTACTTGCATTCTGTCTTGTTTTCTTCGTCTTTCTTTCCCTTTCTTTCTTTCTTTCTTTCTTTTTTCTTTTTTTGCAAAGATTAATAGGAGGAGGACTTCAATACATTCCCTAATATTGTTACCAAAAGGTCTGATTTTGGCTACTCTGACCACTCAGAAATTCATCTCTCCCAGCACTGCGTTGTGACCTCAAGAATCTCTTGTCAGTTCCCAGTTCTCTCGACCTGCAGTACATGGTTTGTTCCCCTCTCCTAGCATCTGGCTCTGAGCATGCATTCTATGCGGTGAAATTTTCAGCAGTATCTGGAGGCAGCTTTCTAGAGTGCCTTATGCTGTCCTCTCTCTCCCCTTTCCCTATGCCAAGAACTGCTGCCAACTCAACAGCCTGTGACCAACAGGGACTCCCATCTCAGACTTCTCACCTAGAGCAATTCCGAGTGTGGTAAAATGCCCCAAGGCCAAAACAAAACAGTAAAACAACATTAAATAAAACAGGATGAATGTGCTCCTACTCTATTATATTTCCAGTTTCTTAAGGTCACATCCTTGAACCAGCTTGTTTGTCTAATAACTGAAAATACTAGCTTCATATATTTATTTCAACTGAATAGTTGTTTATGGATAAGCAGATAGGTCAAATACTTGTCTCTAGTATCAAAAGTTTTCAAAACTTGAAATACAGCAAATCTGATATTTTTGTAGAAGAGAAAAAATAGGAAATGAAAAGTAATATGAATTCCCAGTGGCAAAATAAAATCAAGTGTTACAAATATAGCTTACTTAAACTGAGGCTCCATCATTAAATAGCTAAAGAAGAAAGCCCAATACCCTAGACTGAATCTTTTCTTTTGGTAAAAATAATAAATGATATTTCTCTTTTCTTTAATGAGATCTACTTAAGCAAATGTGTCAGTATACTAGGTACTAAGATAAGCAGAAAGAGACAAACATTAGGGACACCTTGTTTCTAATTTAAAGTTGCAAAGGAATAAAAGATACAGTTATATAGTTTTTTCAGTCTACATTATTAGCACCTCCTGGTATTGTTATGGTGGACCTATGTTGCTCTACATGTGCATCTATCTTTTCAGGTATCTGTACATTCTTGGAAAGTTTTTGAGTTTTTCTTTACTTAACTAATAACTCTGATGCTTTGTCCTTGACTGGGTACATCAAATGCTTACTAAATGAAACAATAGTATGATCTAGATGTACTTAGTTTCAAAAGAGTTTTGTTTGGAATTAGTTTTTGTGTTTGATGCAAGTATAATATTAGTTAACAAATCAAGACACCTCATCTAGACAAAAACAAGCCTTAGAAAAATGTAAAGTATTTTAAATTATTTTAAAATAAATACAACATCTTATTCTTTGTCCTTCT
Organism: Dasyprocta punctata; assembly: GCA_004363535.1. Lineage (NCBI taxonomy): Eukaryota > Metazoa > Chordata > Mammalia > Rodentia > Dasyproctidae > Dasyprocta > Dasyprocta punctata. The sequence goes on from RJWM01015445.1 coordinate 31,217, forward strand.
TAATTGATGCTTTATGGAGGTAGTGTAGCATATGACTTGTTAAGAATAGAGGAATCACCTCTACTTTTTTGTTGCCTGAAAAAAAAATTCAAAATGAGGTATTCATTGAAGAGGCAACCACAAAACAAAACTAAAAACACATCCTGAGTAATAATAATGTGTCTATTATTTTTCTTAATACAGAAGACATATATTTTTTAATTTTTATTTTAATCAGTACATTTTTGCATTATATAATGATTACATTCATCACGGGGAGTTGGTACTTACTCATAACACATCTTAATACCTTTCTTTTTCCCTTCTCCTTTTCTCTCTTTTCCCCTCCCTGCACCTCTTGGTTCCCTTCCCATTTGCAAAAGATCTTCAAATTTATATTTAAAAGTTTAAGCATGGAATTACAACATGGAATCACTGAATTAAGGAACTTGTTCAAGATCATGCAACTCAAGAATGGTGGAGGTGAGACTTACCCTGACACAAAGCCCCTAACCAATGTGATAAACTACTTATCGAGCAAGAGAAGTATACGTATTCATAAAATTTTAAAAACTGAAATATTCCTTCCTTACAGGATGCTAACTATGCTAGAGATTTGATGGAAACAATAGAGAAAATTAAAATCTGCCATTCAATATCTTTTCAATGAACTTGTCAGAAACATATGCTAATATACGTAGCATTAATTGGTGAAACTTATTTAGTAAGGTAAAAAATGTTCCTCTTGGTATGAGAAGAATTTTGGAAAATGCTGTAACTCAAAACAAATTAGGAAAGATGGGAGGTATGAAGCAAAGGGCAATAGACAATTTCAATGTTTATATTGCCTTGTTATCTGTTAAGAAAGCAGTTTTGGAGATGGTGTTTGAACATTATCAAAACATTTTCTAGGTGATCAGGTGTATTTTTCTTCACAGTTCTTTTGGTTGCACCCCAAAAGTTTGAATTCTTTGACATTTTGCTCCAATAATATTTACTTTCAATTGACTTTCTAATGATATCAATAAATGCCCCTCCTGATACTTGATCCAGTGTGGAAAATCATAAGCTTCTATAATGTCAAAAATTGAAGTGAAGAATTTTATAAATAACTTTCACCACTCCTGTCACTTTTATAGAACCTAATCTAGTAAAGGAGAATATTAATGCTAAATGACAGGAGAAGTGTCTCTTTTTAATTGGCACTGGGCAATTTATCAGTCAGTCTCTGTGTCAGAAACAATCCATTAGGCTGTAAGAAAGTGATTGGTGGAAAAATCCCTGTGGATGGTAATTCACACCACCATTACATCAATTTAATGAATGAAGCCCCATAACTTCCTCCTCTTCCTAGAAGGAAACACATCCATCATTGAACAAAGGACTCTCCAGTGCCAACAAATTGTCATGTTTTTTCTTCTTAGTATATGTAAGAACAAAAGATTTTCAGGCTAAACTGAGAGAATACCAGACATCCCAAGGAAAAAAATTGCTTGAATAACCTAGTCCATAGCAACTTATTATTACTGCTGTATCCAGAAGGTGATCTAATTGACATAGTCATACCTTAGGTGAACAGGTGATTTCTATCTTCCTTCTTGGGACAAAGGAGCATTTTCCTAATAGAAAACTTTGATACCCTGAACACAAACACACCCACACACAGTGTATCATTATGTTTTTCAGTATAGCCTTAAAAATGTGGCTAGTAAAATTTTGGAAATATAACTAATCAAAGCTAGCAAATACAATTCCTACAATTTCAAAAAGTTTGCATCCATTTCTCAAGTTTTAAAGAGAAGGGGCAAGGAAGTGCATGAGGACTACCCTTTATGTCTTTCTTTTCTTTCCTTCCATGAACTTCACATTGTTTCTATTCTTTCTGGATTTCTTTATCTCCCTCACAATACACCAGAAAACCTTTCAAAGATTATAGGATTTGGACAGAATGTGAATGACTTGAAACGGACCATATCAAACCTTTATTGGAGAAAAGAGCTCAATACAAGAAGGGTGTGTTTAAGTATGCTTTATTAAAGCTCCCTTTATTTATTAAAGGGAGTTATCTTCAGAGATATATGCATTATTGTCCTGGCATGTTTATCTGACCCAGGTAAATTTTGTCAAGTCATAAACTCCATATCACATATTTTACCTTAGTAGTTTTAAATCACCACACCATATGTTTTAATCAACATTTAACTGCACAGATGTACTTTTTATGCAGAAATATTCACAATCAGTTTAATCTGTGTCACATTCACCTTTTACAGCAGTGAATATTACGTCTTTTTTTTTTTTTTTTTACTTTTTTTCAATCTTCAACTATCTCACTATTTTGGTTATCTTAACTCAAACTACAGTAAATTCAAATTAGTGTGCTTGTAATGTAAGTGTTAAAATTCAAAGTTCATGTGTTCTATGACATTCAAAATCTTTAGAGAGCAACTACTCACTTCTAAAAAGGAAATAAAAGAAAGATTTGAAAGTATGTTTTTAATCTTGCTAGCGAAAATGGTTCTACCTAGGATGTTCAAGGTTTTTTTTTTTTGTATTTCATTTCATTTTTTAAAAAAATTTTTACTGCTGGAAAGCTGTTCTGTCAAAAATCAGAGTTTAATGAAAAATAAACACTGCAAGTAGAGTCTTGTTAGAAATATTGATGCAGCTATTTCTTAGAACTGATGTAAGCTACTGTTATTCAAGCCAAGGTGATTTATTTTTTTCATTTTCTTTATTTTTTTTGTTTCAGTAACCACATGATATGTGTGGATCATATATATAAAGTATATATATTGTATATATACTCAGGTGCTCAAAGTAGATAAAACTAAAGACACATTATGATTTTGTGATGAAGCATATTTAAAAAAATAGCATTGAATTTTCAATTGTTCCAAAATGTTACATATCTCTCAATGACATAATGTAAAATGTTTATTGAGATACTATTGCATTTCTACATTACAATTTCATGTAGCTAAAATTACAGAATGAGTTTCCAGTTTTTGCAATCCTTAAAATCTAAAATACATTACACTGAATGAAGATTTCATGCAATCATCATCCTTTCTCTTACAAAATTTCAACCACTTTTATAACAATTTCTCTTGTTAGAAGGACTGGGAAAAATCTGGCACTTTTTCTGCTATTAGCATTTGTTAGCTAAGGAGAAACAACAATGTAAATTAAAATTTGACAAACTCAGCTTGCCAATCATGTCTTGGCAGCTGCCCATTTTAGTATACGCGTTTGGCACACATAATTTCATTAGGTCATTCCAGTCCTAGTGATATAAGGGAATGAAACTCCAGACCTACTATGTGTCCAGCACGAGTTCGTGTTCTCTAAAATCAAAGAATGAATTTTAGGAACAATCGAGGGTAAGAGCAGAGCATATTTATTGAGAAAAGAAAGCTTCTGTCTGAGGGACAGAAGGGGGCCCAAATGGGTTGCCAAAGACTCTGTCTTTTCTAGGGACTTTTATAGAGTAAAACCATGAGGTTAGATGGGTCCAAGGTGGGGAAGATGGGAACTTGCAAGGTGGGCATAAGGTGGGTCATAACTATGGTTGACCAATAAGACTATTTGCTCAGGTAGAATTGATCAAATCAAGGACAAATGGGGGAGAGAGTCACATAGCAAGTGGGGATGCTCAACATCAGTGACTCTTCCTATAGGGGGTTGGGATGCTGACTTCTGACTTTCTCAGGGTGATAGAGAACTACTTAGAATATCAGTTCTTAGGATATGGGTGCATTTGTTTGACCTTTTGTCTTGAGGTCTGGCCCACAGCAGGAGGTGTCTGTCTCCCCCACAGTTGCAAAGTATCTGGGCTTCTGCACTGGCTCCTTTGAGGGCCTCGCCCTGTCTGACTGCCTAAAATATTTCTGTCTAACTCAGTTGCCTGTAACATTCCCCCCTCTGAAAAAGTAACCCAAACGCCCGTGAAGGGCAATGGGTGATGACCAATCTGGCTTCTTCAGGCTGAAAGGGGTCATAGTTGTGGATTGGCAATCAGGGGTACTTATGTTACAGGCAGCTGAGTTAGACAGAAATATTATAGGCAGTCAGACAGGGCTAGGCCCTCAAGGAAACAGGCACAGAAAACCAGAGGTCTTGGTGACCCTGGAGGAGACCCACACCTCTCCCTGCAGGCCAGATATCAAGACAAAAGGCAAAACAAATACACCCCTATGTTAAGGATTGATATTCTAAATAGTTCTATATCACCCTGAGGAAGTCAAAAATCAGTATCCCACCCTTTTACAGGAAGAGTCATTATCCTTAAGCATCCCTCACTTACTACGTGACTCGCCTCCTCATTTGTCCTTGATTTAATCAATTCTACCTGAACAATTAATCTTATTGGTTAACCATGGTTATGTCCCACCTTATGCCCGTCTGCCTTGCGAGTTCCCAGTTTGTCCCCATCATGGTTTTACTCTATAAAAGTCCCTAAATATAACAGAGTCCCGGGCAACCCGCTCGGGCCCCCTTCTGTCCCTCAGACAGAAGCTTTCTTTCCCTCAATAAATATATCTTGCTCTTATCCTCCGTCATTCCTAAAATTCATTCTTCAATTTTAGAGAACACGAACTCGCGCCAGACATATAGTAGGTTGGGAGTTTCATTCCCACATATCATTGGAGGTCTGGGATCATTTTTCCTATATCACTGAGGCGGGCTGCCAAAGATTCTGTCATATTTAGGGACTTTTATAGAGTAGAACCATGATGGGGAAAACTGGGAACTCACAAGGCAGACAAATTTTCTGGAAGGGAGTCAGGTAGTAAGCAGGGACGCTTAATGATGACTCTTCCTGTAAGAGGGTGGGATGCTGACTCCTGACTTCCTCAGGTTGTTATAGAACTATTTAGAATATCAATCCTTAGCATAAAGGTGTATTTGTTTTGCCTTTTGTCTTGATATCTGGCCTGCAGCAAGAGGTGTGTGTCTCTTCCAAAGTCACCAAGACCTCCGGTTCTCTGTGCTGGTTTCCTTGAGGTGTAGCCCTGTCTGACTGCCTATAATGTTTCTGTCTAGCTCAGTTGCCTGTAACACTAGTATGTTATATTTGGCTGTTTTTGAGCTTTTGAGCAAAGCCAAGTGATCTTTGTGGAGTCCTTATAACCTTCAAGGCCTCAAATAATCTATCTATAAAGTGTTAATTTAGAGGTGTCTAGAATAAATCATGCCAAATTAAGAAATTTTGCAATAAATCTGGTTACATAAAAAGATGATATACCTTAGTCTGGCATGGTGGCACTTTGGAGACTGAGGCAGGAGGACCATAAGCTTGAGGTCAACCTGGGTTATCCAGTGAGTTCCAGGTCAGTCTGGACTATAGAACAAGACCTTGAGTTTGAAAAACAGTGATATGCCAGGAAAGTAATAGACATTTAATGGCATTAAATATATTTTTCATTTTGTACGGTTAAAATTGTCCACAAAATCTATCAAAGAGAAATTTTTAACACAAAAAATAAAACAAAATGGCCCATCTTTTCTCAAAGTGCCATTTAAAAATTAAATTATCCACTCAGTGTATCATATATATATATATATGTATTTCATATTTTTTATTTTTAGTTTTTATTTATTTTTGTGGGGGTACTGGGAATTGAACTCAGGACATAGCACTTGCCAAAAAGGCACAGTGCCACTGAGCTATATCCCCAGTCCTTTCCTATATATTTATAATGTGTGCTTTGTAAAGTTTTGGCAGTTGTCATGAATGAATTTTAAAATATAGGTAAATAATCGAGACATGAGAAGCACCTTAATATACAGATATAATAAATTTTGAAAAAATCAATGCATCATTACCATAGTTACATAAGTAAATAGTAATTGGAATTCCTATCCCTAATTTTCACTAACAAATTTAGGGACAGAATTATTTTAATAAAATATATATTCTCTGGTGCACTCCTGTAGTCCCAGACTCAGGAGGCTGAGGCAGGAGGATGACTACTAGTTCAAGACCAGCCTGTGCTACAAAGTGGGCTCAAAACCAGCCTGAGCTGCATAGTGAGACCCCGTTTCAAAAAGACAAATAATAATAATAATAAGAAGTATGGATTCTCATAACCAATTAATTAATTTAAATTTTCTACTAATAACTAATATTTAAAAGACTGTCCTATTGACTTTCTCTCTCTTGAGATGTTATTTCTCATGTTGGCACTTAAAATCCAGTTCATTTATTTCTGCTTAGCTGGATGTGGTGGCACACACCTATAATCTCACCACTTGAGAAGCTGAGGCAGGAGGATCATTTCAAGTGCGAGATCAGCCTGGGCTACAAAGTGAGCTCAAAAGCAGCCTGAACTGCATAGTGAGACCCTGTCTCAAAAAAAAAAAAAAAAAAAAAAAAAAGAAACATTTATCTCCCCTGTAGTGAACCCTGGTCTAATATCAATAGGAAAAGATTCCTAAGTACTCCCTTTTGGAAACAAGGACATGTTTATCGTTATATTATAGCACTTATCAATCTGTGCTGATACTATTTGTTATAAATCTGACTCATTGAGCAACACATATGTCTAAAAACTTTTATTTTATATCATTTCAATAAGTCCAACCTTGATGTTTAACTAAAATTGCTCCCCAACTTTTTATTCTTTCAATGCTATTATGTGAAACCTTTGTTGAGAGTATATCACAGTCATATAATACAGGCATGCTTCTCAATAAACATTTATTCGATACTTATGCAAATATAGGGAAGATAAAAAGAAATGTTTTATATGGCTTATATTGCTTTTCAATGCTTTGCTCAATTATTCTATCAATACTTTAGTTAAACCAGTTTACAATTATGGTTTTAATCTCTGTGTCAATTATGTTTTTTGAGTAATTCTTCCATTGAAAAGTGATCCCTGGCTTTAGTTTCTGCTTTTTCTTACAAAATATAATTATCCAGTTCCCTCATGGCAGAGTGGATTTTTCAGTCATCAACATTAGCTAAGATACTGAACAATATCTTAGCAAAATTTTAGTTCTGAATATTTTTTCATTATTGGAGAAATGGAAAAATGCTTAAATGTCTCCTTGCTTTCTTATGCATAAACTGAAGGAACTACATAATAGCTCAGCACAACCGAGCATGCCTGGCAACGGTGAGGTTGTGAGTTTGATCCCTGGTACAAAAACAAACAAACAAAGAAACAAAAAAATGCATAAAGATTAATAATGTAAGGAAGTAGCAATCATCTGTGTATTGTGCACTTAAGACTACAACTTGTAAATGCAAGATGTGATAAAAAATGGTATATGATTAAATTTTTAAAAATATTGCAGTAATAGAAACCTTGTAGTTAATCTACCTGAAAACAAACCCTCTTGCGTATCAGTCTTGCCACTTTCTGAAGCAGTCCTGGCATTTCTGTGTTGCGTTCGAACGACTGCTTCAGTTCCTGAATCAATTAAAAACATTTACCTTTTATGGCCATTTTCACTTGGGGGAAGAGCCCAGATCCGGTGAATAAGGTGGATGAAGACAAAAGATAAAGATTTTATGAGCCTGTCTTAGTATTGGATGGAACTAGACAGCAGCATTTACTACATTCTGGTCAAACCTCATAAAGACACTCATAAAAGAGGACTTCCAAGACTTCTTTAGAAAGAGACAAGCATAAAGGGATAAATGTGTTCCAAGTGCGGAGGAATATTTTGAGGGGAATTAATAGCAATATGTCTTTTACAGTTACAATTTTTAAAAATTTAAACATTCATCATATTATTGGTTTACACTTTATACATAAGGTAAAAGCATGATAGAATTACAAAAACAAGTAGACAAATCAATTTAACAACGGTCACCACAGTGTCTTTCTGTCTGTAATTGGGATATCCAGCACAGATCTTACGTGTTGACTAATGAAAAGGAAATTTCCTGAAAAAAGCCTCCATCATTAGGCAATTTTGTCATTGTGCAAATTTAGACTATAATTAACACAAACTTAGAAGGCCTGGGTCATTCATTCGATGACACCTTTTGATGCCTGTGAGATGTGAGAAATATGAGGCTGCTGACTATGTGATGCACCACACTGCTTTCCAGTGAGCTCTTTTCTAAGTGAAAATGGAGTAAACGCTAGAAATAATAGCAAAAAGAATATTCTAACAAAATTGTATAAACCAGACACTTATTACTATTGACTCATAACTCTGTGTTTTATGTTTTTGTTACTAGTCATGCAGCATGTCTGTATGTCAGCATCATCATAAATACATGAATAATGATCCATGATATTACAATGACTATAATGTCATTAAACAATGAGATTTTTCAGTTCTATTATAATCTTGCATGACTGTCTGATACGGTTTGGATCCAATGCATCCCCACAGATCCATGTATTAAAAGACTGTCATACTGTTGTGCTGTGGAAGAGTGGTAGAATCTTTAGAAGGCAGGGTTCATGAAAGACAGTTAAATTGTGACTGTGAGCCTGAAGGAGTTTGGAAACTCTGGCACCTTTGCCACTCTCTCTTTGCTTTCCAGAGGCCATCAAATGAACAGTTCCTTCCACCCTGCACTGCTGCTACAATGTACTCACTTACACCAAGGATAAAAACAATGTGGCTATGCAGCCATGGATGGAAGCCTTTGAAACTATGAGTCAAAATAAGCTTTTCTTAATTGAACATAGAAATATATATGGAACATATATATGGAACATACATATGGAATATATATATATGTGTATATATATATATATACACACACACACACACACACACATTTTTTTTTCTCCTTGTTACATTTTTCAGAGAAGAATCAGTCCTGTTTTCACTGGTTTTCCAAGCAATTTCCATCCTATTCTCTTTGTCCTTTCTTTGTGCTTTGTAAAATGCCTAAATATTATCGTAAAATATCTGTGTATTTCATATAGATGATGTCTATTCAAATACAAATTCTTAACAATATCCTAATGAGTGTCAAAATGCTTATTTTTGCTCTTCCTTCCTTTGTTTCTAAGAGCCCTGTCACCATTTTCTCTGTGGGAAAAGAATACTAAAGGATCGATCATGGGTATATGAAGAAATCATTTAAGCATGATTGTATAATCTGTATACTTAATCATTTAAACATGTACCTGTAGTCTATCCTAAAAGAAAACATAACCTCAGTTTTTCCATTGTAGGTTAAAAATATCTATTATGATATGGCATTTTGGAAACAAAACAGGATAATGTGCATGTAAGCATTGTGTGTACGTGGTTACCCTAAGTAATGGGACATTTGATAGCTGATACAAAAATCATCCTCTAAGTTTTGATCTCTGCACAAAGTGACTAACTAGACTGTCATGTTTCTGAGGGAAATAGATGGTTAAAATGTGGGTGACTCCCAGCTGGCACACCAGCAGGGTACACACTCCAGACTCATGTGGTGCTAATTCCCACTATAATTTTTGGACTTCACCACTAGCAGTCATATCAGAAATTTTCCTCCCTTGACACCATTTTTTCATTTCTCTTTCTTGTTGCCCATGTAGCCTAGTCACATAATTTTAAGGAAAAATAACAACAACAACAACAACAACAAAATGCCTGCTCTAAATGCATGTGTCTTAGTTACTTTTCTCTCACTGCAGAGACAGAATACCTGATGCCAGCACTTCCAGAGGTTAAAGGTTCTACAGTTTTTCTCTTAAGCCCATTCTGCTTGGTCTTTATGGCTTTCCTTGGATGATCATGTTCCTGGCTTTTCCAAATCTCTGGGGACTCTACTGCACTTTTGGCTTCACCCTCACATCTTTACATATTGCCTTCTCAAGGGTGCATTTCCTGGCCTCCAAGACCCTCTGAAATTGGGGTGGAAGCTGCCTTAACCTCGGAACTTGTGCACTTTCCTTGTACTTAAAACCAGCACTGCGTGGATTCTGCCAAGATCTGCTGCCAGCTGGAGCAGTAGCCAGGCATTCCTCTCTTTTGGCTGTAGGGATAGAGTGCCTGGATCACTGAGCTTTCTGTACATGATTGTGAGGAACAGATTTTTTTATGCCACCACTGTTCTGGAATCTGGTGTGGCTGCTGTGATTGTGGAACCCCTGTGGCCTCCATTGCCACTTTGGAACAGGACACTCTACAGCCTTCTCTTAGTAAAATCTTTCATTTTTGCGATTTTGAGGCTGAAGAGTGGAAACTCACTGCTTTCTGGGATGGCCCTAGGCCATCTTTTTTATATCTTTGCCCCTTCTCAGCAATTGAGGTCTCAGCCCTATCTTTACAGTCTACAGCTTTCTGGCCAAACTCACAATGTTTTAAATCACCATGCTGGGCTCTTTGCTCTTGATTCACAACACAAAACTGGCTAAGAGCCTTCAATAATAGCCAGGCCACCACCTCAACATTAGATTGCCTTGAAATTTCTATTGCCAGATTAATCAGTCTACCACTCTTAACCTCAATCTCAGGCAAAGTCTTGACACAAGGAAAACGCGGACAAACTTTTTGATGAGCTGTAACACTTAGCATGTGGAGACCAACAACCAATGCAGTCCTTCTTCCCAGCAGAAACCTCCTGAGCTGGTCTTTACCAGTAGGCTTTCTATCAACTTTTTGGTCTTCTGAACTCTGACCAGCATCTCCCATATGGAACTGCCTAAGCTGTTCCAGCACCACTCTTTCAGGTGGCATCTCTGAACATTTCCAAACTTTTCCCACAAGCCATTTCCAAAGGTTCTTGTACCACGTGGTCAGGAATAGTCACAGTAACAACCCCACTCCACTGGTAGCAGATTCTGTCCTTATTACTTTTCTCTCATTGCTGAGACAGAACACCTGATGCCTAAAATTATTGAAGGAAAGGTTTATTTCTTACAGTTCTTGGGGGTTTCAGTCCATATTCAGTTGGCTGCAAGGCAGGGTGGTGTGGCTGAGTGTCTGCCATTCACGGCATCCACAAACAAACACAAACCAGGCAAGAGAGAGAGAGACATGCCTTCTTCCCGCCCTCATACTGTATGCTTGCTCAACCCCTGGGTGGGTGTAGCATTCACACCACCAATCCTAGCACCAGGCAACAGACCGATCATGAATGCTGGACTCCATAATTACATGAGTCTTAAGGTGGGGCCGTAGGAACACACACCATGACAACACATATTAGATTACTGCACCTGATAGACTATTAGGTATTTGTTTAAATCTTGGCTCATTATTTAAAACATAGGTACTTTTAAATGATAGATAAGATAGAAAAGAATACACACAAAATCAAAAAGACTTATGTTTGTGAAATAACAGTGCTATATTTATAAATTGTTCAACAGAATGGTAAGCAAATATACGTGCTCTAGAAAAATCCACATTTTTCTCTGCCTTTCCTAGTTTGTGAATTCTGTAATTATTAGGATAGTTATAATGCTGAATGATGTGTACTAAAGATCTTTGACACCATCCCATTTAGTCTTCACAGCTATCCTCTGTATATGCCTGTGAGATTTTGTTATTCCATTTTCTGTATCTGAAAAGTAAATGAATTCTCCAAGCTATATGTACTTTCCTTATCTGGCAGTGTCCAATCCAACTGACTTTGAGGTCCTTGTATTTAATCATTGTAGCAGGGCTTCCTATTCTCAAGCCCTAATTTCTTTGTCGTCTTGCATTGATGCACTGGATCTCCATAATCCTCTGTTGTATGGAGGAGAAGAAATCCACCCATGTGGAATGGTTGATGCATAATATATGAATAAATGACCTCCTTGAAAACATTTTCCAAATGTGTATCATTAATGTCACATTTGTATTTTTTTTTTTTACAAAGAAGTACTCTGTTGAAATGAATGTTGGACACTGTGGAGTTAGACACTCAGACTTTTGCGTTGTGTGTGTCCCTTCATATGCCCTGCTTTGGGAAAGAAAGCAGGAGTCCTGATGCTGAGCTGGCAAGTTCAGGAGATGAACTGCAGAAATGCCTAGAAATAAGAAAGTGAAGATTCTAAATCTAAACTGAGTCTTTGCCAGGGGATTGCTTCTGGGGATCAGATAACAGAGCTGGGGATGTCACGTCCTGGGTCCGAAGACAGGGCATCCTGGAGGACTGATTGCTTCATTTTGCCTAAGGTCAGATTCTGTTCCAGAGTGAAATCAGCTGATAGAACAATTATTTGAATGGCTTGTGTCTAACTACTTTCATCTTAATGAACTACCTTTGGTTTTGCCTATGCCTTAGTGTACTAGTGTAAACTTGTTTGTGTAAGGAAAATTAATCCTGCTTTGGAACTATGAATTTTTGGTGAAGTTAGAAACTTAAATAGCATTATTTTTCTCAAAGAAGGTAAGGCACAATTAAATATAACCTCCAGCAAAAGTCTTTGCTTTGTTACTTTGTTCCACAGTTCTTCAAAACAAACACACTTATAGTGAAACTACTGCTACCAGATATAATAAGATTAAATGATAGAGTTATCTACTATATTTGATAAAAGCCATATGGCAAAGCTTTGAAGAGAAAAATGAAGTCTAGTGCAGTATGTGTGCACATGCATGCCCCTGTGTGTATTGCATATATGTGTATTGCTAGGAAAAAAGTACAGGAATAAAAAAGCTGTTATTATTTTAGGTTACATTTAGGCATTTTCCTTGAATAGCTAAGAACATGAATTTCAATATTATCTTCTAGTGACACTATGCATGTCCAGTGCATAGAAATAGACAGAAAAATCAAAACAACCAAGATATAAAATAAAATGAGATTAATTGAAAGGCAGGTATGAAGAGGAGAACTGGCACTGATGAGCCATTGGGCACTAAGAAGAGAAAGAGAAATCAGATCATTACCTATGACCAGAGTAGTACAACTTGTGAAGAGAAACAATGTTATTAAACTTTGCTTGCTGTTGAAGGATCATTGCATGGGAAGAAATAGTTACTAAAATTGCCCCTTAATCTGGACTGGAAAACTGCTTTAATAAGGTAGAATCAGGTCCTGCAAAAACAATTTTTAATGGTGGTTATTTACATAATCACAAACAGTTGGGAACAAAAATTCCTCTCAATACTAAAACATCAGCTGCCTTTTTTTTTATTTTGTATATTCTTTGAAAAAGATTTTAACTAGAAATTTTATTTTAGAAAAACCCTAAAATGTGTTGAGGACCACTTAATTCATATTATTGAATTATATATCTCATTGATTATGATATGCAAACTGCCTAGGATTGTGTAACAAAGCAATACAGAAACAATTAAAATGCACCAATTTTTTTATATAAACTTGGACAGCTTTGGTATATACATTGACATATTTCTCTCCATATCCATTTTTATTAATGGTTCTTTTTCTGTGAGTTATTCATATTCATTCATAGGGCATATCATTAACATGATCTGTTTGAGCTACCTTGACATTTTCTTTAACAAATTAACACAATTCACTATCAGCTCAGTTTTACAATAAAATGACATTTAAAATAATTTTTCAATAAGGTGTTCTTCATTTTATTTCAGATACTTTTTCTTAGTGTTTAATCAGGTGTGAAGTTACTACTTTTTTGACACAGGAATTCTATGTAGTCCAAGATGATCATCAACTTACTAAATAGACTAGACTGGCCTTGAAATCATGATCTTCCTGCCTCAGCTTCCCAAGTGCTAGTATTAGATACATGCCTGCCTTCAGGTGCGAGGTTATGACCAGTCTATTAGAAATTCTATATGACACAAATGGATTATATATCTAGCAAGAAGCAGTTCTTGGTGATTTCATATTAATAGTCATAGTAATTATGAATTACTGAGATGCTGTAGCACAAATGTTTTATACTAGTCTTTTCAGACTGCCAAATAAAATATCTATGATTGGATAGCCTGAACAGAAGTCTATCTTCTCATCTTCCTGGGACCAGGAGGTGCTGTTAGGATTCATGTCTGGGGAGGGCTTTCTCCCTGTCTTATAATTTTATCCTCACCTGTTTTTTCCTCTGCACTTGTAAATGAAGAGAGATCTCTCCTGTTTCCTTTTATTATACACTCACCAGACCTAACAGATTATGGCCCCACTCTTACCATCCCATTTTACCATAACTACCTTCTTAAAGGCCAACCTTTAAACACTGCCACATTAGGTATTATAACTTCAACCTATAAATGGTGAGGGGAATATAATTCAGTCTACATGACATCCCTATCCCAATTATGTGGGATTATAACCAGTGTAGTTATACTGTTATGGTTGATACATTGTGTCAACTTGAGAAGTTGAGAAGTTTAACTGAGAGACTCAGCAGGGAGCCAGGGTTCTTACTTTGTAAATATCCTCATCCTGTGCAAAGGAGGGCAAGGAGATTTTGTGAGTGCTACACCCAACCTGGGTGTGTGTGTGTAGGGGGGTGGCCTGTGGACAATATAAGGGAGGAGAACAGGCTTGTTTTCTCGTCTTTAACTCTGACTGCCTTTTCCTCTGGCTGCTGCCTTGAAGTGTTGTCCCAGTGCATAACACCCTGCCTTGGAACCAACTGATTATGGACTGAAACCACCAAAATCTATAAGCTAAATAAACCTTTCCTTCCTTCATTTTGGGTGTCAGGTATTTTGTCCCAGCAACAAGAGAAAAATAAAAGTAACCAAAACATATACTCACGGTCATGATGTCACATGTGCGAACATGAGTGCATAATGAAGAAGAAAAAAAAGGTGTGACTACTACCTATTGTTAAAAACTCCTTGAGAACAGAAATTAAGTCTTCTATTTTCCAGAAGTGTCCTTATGCTGAAGAAATACTAGGTCTAAACAAGCACTTCAAAAAGTTTATTTTTAAGCACTCAGGAGGCTGAGGTAGGTGGAGCGTTGTGACTTCAAGGCCGGCTTGGGCTACAATGTGAGCAAGGCCAAACTGAACTACATAGTGTGACCTTACCTCAAAAAAATAGGGTAAGGAGTTTGGCTCAGTGGCTTAAGCGCCTGCCTGGCAGGTGCAAGGTTGTGAGTTTGAACCCTTGCACTGCCAAAAAAAAAAAAGCTTATTTATATGTAAATAATATCTCCTGAGATACTTTTGCTCCATACAGATCTTCACAGGGTCCAACTTAGACTGAATACTTTTTTACATTGTATAAGAGTTTACCAATTGCAAAAGATTCTGAATTTTCAATAGCTTTCTTGTATAAAACAGTCCTTCTAATTCTGATAACTTTATTCAGAATTTTGTAGTCACTGTGGATCCTGTTCTTGAAATTTCTTGAAACACTGCAACATGTTGAAAATGCTTTATATATTCATGTTGTACTTTTGACAACATTAGGCCAAACTCCTTTTAAGTGGAGGCCAAAAGTGTTTATGGTAAAGATTAATTCTTTGAGTAGTTTCTACAAATATCTATTACACTACTAAGAGTTTTAGCACATACACATGCGCGCGTGCACACACACACACACACACACACACAGTTTCCTGAAGTTTTGTTATCTTGCTCTTGTTAAGTATATTAAAATCAAACTGCAAGACAATGACTTAAGGCATATATTTTATCGTTACCTTGTTTTCTTTTCATGTTGTGAAAATCACTGCAATAAAGTTGGGATAAAAATGGCATTTATATTGTCATAACTTTCAAGAGAGATCTTTGACTGGATAAAGCAGATGAACAAACACACCAAAATGATTCTGCTATCTTCTTAAGATTAACATATTTGTTACTTATGGTTACTACAAACGAGTTCAGTTTGAGAAAAATAGGATAGAAAACATTCTACCCTTTCTGGTGCATTTTTCTTTTCCCATTCCATAAATAAACCATTGCAGTATTCTTGAAGAAAGATCAGTACAGATATTCATAAATTGTATTTTGGGCAATATAGCCTTCAAGAACACAACTTGATCCCTAATAACAATATCCACTATAACACAGAATTGTTTGTTAGTTCTACGCGACTGGGTTTTCAAACACTTTTGGAATACAACATTGTTAAGCAGGACGTTTCATGTTTATTTTACAATTTAACTGTTTAAATCATACTTCTTCAATTTACTTTTGGTACAAAAGCCTGTCTTTATTGCTTCTTATCTTTGAAACTCATTTGTTTAGGTTTCAAGACTTGAAATA
>RJWM01015446.1:0-47840 GCA_004363535.1 Dasyprocta punctata
AGGATTCAGATGGGTACAGAAAAGAGGCACGGGAATTCCAGAAAGTAGCACCCACTAGGAGAAGAGAATGTGAAGCCTTTACACAGGAACATGCAACAGAGGAGGGTTCTGGTAGACTGCTCCGCGGAACTCCTAGCTTCAAGTCAAGGTGAACGTCATGGGAGGAAACCATCCACAGTGTGCGTGTGGAGGGGGAAGCTGGTGAATCCTAGTCTCCAAACTTGAGTCCTCTGACAGCTCCATATTGATGTTTGGTGTTTGCCTATTCCCTTGCCAATGACTGACTCAAAGAGATTACCCAGGAAAAGGCAGATACTGTATTCTGGATTTAAAACTAAAAAAGAAAAAAAGAGGTAGTTTTTGCATAAAGGGGAAATGATACCCAGCTCTTCTGGGTATTTTTGCTTTTCCTCTTTCCTCTCTATTGGCTAAGCTGAGACTCGCAAGCGGGAAGAGAAGCTACTTGCTGATTGCCGAGCTGGGTCTCCGTGCAGCAGCTTGTCGGCAGCCCCCTAGGTGTGTAAGGAAAACACGTCTCTGTGCTCTTATCCTCTCCCCAGCTGAAGAGATTACAAGAACGATGAGAAGACAAAGTAAGAAAGCTTCGTGTGGCAAAGGACGCAGTGCAGCCTGGTGGCCAGACACCAGCACTTGGTCCAGCTGGAGAGCGAAATGGAAACAAGACGAAAATCAAAATACAGACTATTCCTATGGTTCACTGTAGCCTAAATTTTAATCAGGACCATAAGTTCACAGAAACCTGTAAAATACTTTAACTGGGGACAGAGGCAACATCTGACCTTCAAGTTGCTGCCCTCCATTGTTATTTCCTTTCGAACAACACAAAAGTAAACCCACATCTCCCGGAGGAGAAAATCAATACCCGGTCTCTTCTGTTCTTACCCAGATCTGTCCCTTTACCCCCGCGTCCATGCTCACGGCAAGCAGCCCTTTGGCCCGGGCCAGTCATGCCAGGGAACTATCACTCCACATCTGTCCCCATCAGGAACACGCTCCCCACCTTTTCCCCAGCCAGTGCCACGACCACTGGGCCACTGGGGCCAAAGAAGGTGATGGCTCCTCCTCCAACACCCGTCACCAGCCGTCTGACAGTGTGGTTGCCGCATCCTGTCCTGGTGGTGTGCTTGTTTTCTCATTGTCCAGTGAGAAGTCAAGCCCAGCTCTTTTCTTTACCTTAGAACAAGATAGATTCTGAGAGTATTTGTTCACTATCTCAGGCTGTCTTCCTCTAAAGCAGTGTTTCTTAAATGTTTTTAACCTTAATCCACAGTAAGACATGCATTTTACATGATCACCAAGTTTACACCCACACACACACACACACACACATTCCCCATACACACACACACATCCCCCATACACACACACCAGAAATTCTGTAAATTAATATACTCTGTTGGATACACTCTGATATTGTCTTTTTTTTTTTTAAGGGTTTGCTGGGACTTGTATGTAGAAAGTCATGGTCCTGAAGTGTAGGGAGAAGCTGTAATTGCTAAAGTGCGAAGAGCTTTGCTCCCAAGCCAGATCAGATTAGGGTTAAGCTGTAAGCAAATGAGGGCTCTGGCCATCTCTGCTTTGCAGACCACGGGAATCTGGCCCCATTAGGAGGCAGAAGCCCTGGCGGGGGTTTACTGGCAATGGAGATGGACTCCATGCCCTTTCCTGTTGAGTGCTTTGTATCTTTACTCCTTTAGCACACCCATCCCTTCCCCACAAAGAATTCCCATAGTCTGCCTGCCACCCAAGCTCAACATGTGGTCATAGTATATAACGAATGTTTAAATTTTAAAAAGTGTGTTACGGTAAAAAACACATTGCCATGAATCCCCCTCAGAATGCATCCCCCTACTACGAACATACTTATCCCATCATTGTTGCCACTTTCTGAAGCAGTTCTGGAAGTTCTCTTTCTTGAGTCTTTACAGATGTGATGAAATATGTGGTGAATGCTGCTGCTGAAAGCCATCCAGTGGAAAGGCAGGCTTGTAAAAGCATGATCATGTGTCCCCATCTACCTTATTTACTGCATCTGCACTGTGCAACATCTGGCCCTCACCCAAGGTGAAAATGAGCATGAAACGTAAACATTTTTGAACCAATTTAGGACACTGAGGCAGCAATGACAACGCAACCTAAGACGGTCGCAAAAGAGGACTTCTAGAACTGCGTCAGCAAGTGGTAAGAACAATAAGATAAGTGTCTTTGAAATGAAGGGGAAGGGGATTAATGGCAATGTGTCTTTTACTGAAATATATTTTTAAAAATTTTAAACATTCACTATATTTGGTGATCACACCTCATATATTTTGGGTCGACCACTCTGGCTGCTCTCAGCACCGTGGAGTGTAATGCAATTCTTTTTTCTAGGTGGGCGGTTGTTCCCGAGTCCCTGGAGGGAGCTGGACTGGGAAAGTGGACCAGCGAGTCTGTGTTGAGCGCTGCACTCTGGGGACCTTGCGGGGCTGCTGCAGGGTGAGCCAGGCCAGGCCAGGCCACTTTGGCACAGGGTGGCAAGAGTTGCCCAGGGCCAGGAAGTGGTGATTGGACTTGACAATGATTTACAAGATTTAGTTGTCCTTTCATTTTGTACAGAAACTTCACAGTTTAAGAAATTAAGGGAAAAAATGTGGCACATAAAAGTGGACTCTTAGAGCTGGGGTTGCAGGAGAACCAAACAGCCGCTCAAGGAGAATAATGGCCAGTGATGACCAAGTCAAGTGTGACCCAAGTGACCCTGGCCAGCCAACCCTGGAGCCTCTGGAGAGTCCCCTCCTTTTCTCTCTGGCTGTACCTCGCCTTGAGCATATGCGAGTGGAATACGGAGTAGGGGAGGAAGACAAGGCTGCGTCCCCGTGTCCCATCCCGCATGGCAGTACTCCAGATATAAAGCTTTTATTGTCACTGTCGGAAATGACACAGACTGTGAAACATATATTGTACATAAATCATGAAGTCATGGTTCTGTTTGTCCCCTGACAGCAGTAACTATGCATTTTCCATGAAGAGAGAAAGCACAAACATCTTGAGCCGTGTTCCGTAGGGGCCCGCCAGTGTGGGAAGAGCCCTGATGGAAAAATTCCAGCCAGGTTCTGCCGGCCTCTGGGCCTCCTGCGCTCGTGTCTTTGTTCCTTCAACCGTATCAAATGCATGCTAGGAGGACACCATTGTGCTATTGTTTGCCAACGGGGCAGAAATTTAACTTTTAAAATGAATTTGAGCCGGGTATGGTGGCACTCGCCTGTAAGCCTAGCACTCAGGAAGCTGAGGCAGGGGCTTGCGGCAAGTTCAAGGCCAGCCTGGGCTACAAAGTAAGACCCTGTCTCAAAAAAACAAAACAAAACAAAACAAAACAAAACAAAACAAAGAAAAAAGGATTTGGGCAACCCTATAGATGAAAACAAAAAGATGAATGAAGTTTCCTCTTAACTATGTGCTGCATGCTGCTTTGTCACAGTGTGGTTTTAACCCCAGTTGCAGTAGATTGAATGTTTGTGGGCCTCCAAATTCATAGGTTGAAACCTGACCCCCAGTAGGGTACAGTGAGGAGATCTGGGAAATAATTAGGTCATGGGGACAGAGGCTTCGTGCATGGGATCAACGTCTTTATGAAAGAGTAAAAGAGATCCCTAAACTGGGGCGGTGGTACACGCTTATAATTCCAGGACTCTGAGAGGCTGAGACAAAAGGACTGCAAGTTCAAGCCTAAGACCAGTTAGCAACTCAGCAAGACCCTGTCCTACAACAACAAAACAAAACAAAAAATCCAAAACCAAAACCAAAACCAGAAACAACAAGCTCAGGATGTAGTTCAGAGCAAAGGTCCTGGGTTCAGTCTCCAATACGGAAGGAGGGAGGGAGAGACAGAGACAGAGACAGAGACAGAGAGAGATAGAGAGAGAGAGGGAGAGGGGCTCCCTTTGCCCCTTCTGCCACAGACACAAGACAGATGTCTCTGAACCAGGAAATTGACCTTCAGTAGACATAACTCTGTGGGCACCTTGATCTCGTACTTTCCAGATCTCAGAACCTGTGAACAGTACTGTTCTGTTGCTCAGGGGCTCCTGAGTCTCTGGTATTCTGTTATAGCAGCTGGCATGGACTGAGACATCATTGTGTGTCTTGTTTGCCAAACACAAAAAGTAGGACCCGGCCCGTATTCCTAGGCGGGTGTAGTTTCCACTACTGAGGTAAAGCGGGAGGACCTGGCCCTGTGGACGAAAAGGGGGTGAGCTGAGCTCTGTGGGGTTGGGAGGAAACCAGTGTCTTCAGAGCCCCCATTTCTCCTCGCCTGCAGAATCTGGGTCTCTCTGCTGCTTCCCGGGCTGCTTGTGAGGAGGGAAGGAGGGGCTGTGCTTGGCAGCAGCTGATATTCCTGAGGAAGCTGACTTTCTAAAGCAGCCATGCAAGGCCATCTGCTTGGGTGCACAAAGGGAGGCGGTGGTTGCTGATGAGCCAGACAGGGCAGAGTATATTTTTCCCCCGTGTGGAGGGGTGGAAAGCAAGGCTGGCAGACAGAGGTGGGCCCTGCCCTGGAAAGCCCCAGACAGAACCGTCTGGAGCTTGTTCCACAGGACTGGTAGTGGGGAGAGAATTTTTTTTTTTTTTGGTGGTGGTGGCGGTATTGGGAATTGAACCCAGGTTCTTTGCACTGAGCGGAGTCCCTAGCCCCGATTAAAAAAATAAATAAATACATTTAAATTTTAAATTTGAGACATGGTTTCACTATGCTGCTAAGTTCCCCAGGCTTGCACTTGCAATCCTCCCGCCTCAGCCTCCTAGAGTGCCGGGATTACAGGCATGCACTGCCATGCCCAGCTGGGAAAGACTTTTTGAAATGGCGGCTCAGCAGACTGGCCTGGCCACCTGTGCTGACTGGTTTGCTTGGATCGAGGCTGGAGGCTGGGAAACAGCTGAAGGTGAGTGAGGTGATGGCTGGACTCTGAAAACCAGGACAGTAGTGGGAACACTGGACTCAGAAGTCAAAACTAGGGGCTGGCTTCCACACGCTCTGTGTTTTCCCCTTTCTCTCCCTTTCTCCTTTTGTTCTTCTGTCTCCTCCTTGCCCTTCCTGGCCCCTACTCCCCATAGCAGCCCTGTGTTTTTCTGTTACCTCAGTCAGTGTGTCAAAGGCACTTAGCAAACACTTCTGATCATCAAGATACTGGCAGCGCAGGGCCCTCTCTGGTGAACTCAGGCTGGGTCATGAGTGCAGGAAGGGCCAGCCCCGTTTTTCTTTAGTCTGTGAGTGAGAAAGCCAGTGCTGCCCCACCTCCCAGGAAGCCGGAGCACGTGGCGGCACCTGACAGCAGGGTGAGAAGAGGAGCTGACACCTCTGGGCCCTCCGAGGGCCCTGGCTGCTTCCCCTGCATGACTCGGAAAGCAGGTCACCCTGCATCCAGATGCCCAGGGCCTGATTGCTGCCTTTGAAGGGGACCCAACCAGAAGAAACAATTATTTAGGGAACAGTGTTGGGCATGGCACCTGGCTGAGGACCTCAGAACCATGGCTGATGGGTCGCTTCTACCTGCAAACGGGCTTGGTTTGGCCAGGCTGGGCCCTGCCATGCTCTGTTATGTTACACCTGCCTTCATGCCTCTTGGACCCGCTTTCTTTTTTTTTTTTAATTTTTTTTTTTTTTGCGGCACTGGGGATTGAACTCACAACCTTGCGCTTGCCAGGGCAGGCGCTTAAGCCGCTGAGCCAAGCTCCCCAGCCCTAGGACCCGCTTTCTAATCTTGCTCCCAGTCTTGCGAATTTGCCAACCCCATCCTAGCAGGGTGTGCAGAAAAGTACCTCAGGGTTCTACTGGGAAAGCGAAACAAATACATGGAGAAAGAGGGCTGCCCATGCCAGATCTCACACAGGGGCAGCCAGCAGTGTTCTAAATACCGAGTAAGAGCAATTCCATGGGGGTCATGATTAAGGGAATCAGCGAGCTGAGGTGCAAACTAGGCCTGGCAGGAGGCAAATGTGGGATGGGTGGGAGAGGGAGGGGTTCCACAGTGGGGAAAGACATGAGGGAACCTCTGAAGGAGATTTGTGGGCCTGGGCTTTGTGCCACTGGTGGCAGGGACCTCTGACTGATGCACTTGCATGAGGGAGTAATGAGGAGGCCACATGGGGATGAATCAGAAGACTGGGTCACCCAGAATCCAAATAATCCAGGAAAGATGGCAGGGGTGGGAGCTAAAAGAGGCAGCGATGTGGGAGAGAGCTCAGAGGATGCAGAGATTCCCACAGTGCAGAAGTTAAAAGATTCAAAGCACACTAAGGTCCAGAGGACATAGGAGAGGTGCAGATCTGGCTGTTGAAACAGGGTCACAAGAAGGTGGCTGCTCCAGGGATGGAGGACTGGCAGGTACCTGTGCATGGAGGTGGTGATTCAGGTGCCATGATGAGTTAGGTCCCTTAGGAGAGGGACACTGGGGATGGGGGAAAGTAGAAGGTGGGAAGAGGACAGTCAGGGAATGAAGAGGCAGAGAGCGCACAGGAATCCGTGGAGACGGTGCTGAAAAGAGCTCCATCCTCTTGATGGACTGCAGCATATTTAGAACAAGAGGGAGCTGTGAGAAGGCTGGGGGCATTTAGAGCTCGGAGGTGACAGGGTTTCCAGCAGGTGTGGGGGACAGAGTCGGTGGAACGGCAGGAAGGTGATGGGTACACAGACCACTATCCCAGGGAGCCTGCGGAGACAGAATAATAACCAGATCAAGAGGACATGTGTGGCTGTTAAGAGGCAAATAGGAGCTAATGAGAGAGAAGTCCTGTGTCTGTTGAGGACAAAGACAGTGAGGGAGAAGAAGCCAGAAGCAGTAGAGAAGGTAGACGGAGATGCTAATTTTGGGTTTCACAACAGGTTTCACCCCCTTATTCCTCAGTCTTGCTCTGGGTCTGCCAGCCTGCGGTAGTCCTGTGGTCATTCCTCTTGGCAGGCAGCAGGGCAGAGTCAGGTAGCTGTTCAGGATCTTGAGTTCTAGTAATGATTCTTTTCCCTGTCACCTACTCTTCTCTCTTTTCTCTGTTCTGGGGCCTCATTGGAGGCGCTACCAGCAAGAAACCAGCCAGAGGGTTGTAAACATTAGTGATGTGTTGTGAGCAGGCCCCTGTGTTAGACTCCCCCACCCCCCCAGCAGGACAGTTAGTGACAGTGGGTAACCACGGAGGTGGAGGTGCGGTTAGAGACCGGTTTACTCAGTGCCTGTGGCTGCAAGCTACAGGAGCAGGCTCTGTTGTTGATAGTGCCGCAGACTGCGAGCTCCTAGCAGCAGAGCTGTGTCTCTCTGAGGTTTTGTTACCCACAGTGACCCCGTAACAACCACTGTGCCAATAGCAGAACTGTGGAGGCGGAAACTTCAACAAGCGAGAGGTGCTGGCCGGGATGACCTCACTGGAAAAGCAAACTTACACCCCACACGCTGGGGAAAGGAGGTGCTCATCAGCGGGCTGTGGGAGGCTGTTTAGGGTAGTGGAGGCCAGGAAACAGGGCACGGAGGGAGGAAAGAGAGCCCAGGCCACACGGAGAGAGCCAGGGCGCAGGGATGCCAAGAGCTAGAAGGGGAAGGTAAAGAAGGAGCTGCATGGCTGAGGCTGGCAGTCAAAAGTTTCCATCTGAGATTTTAAGAGATATGAAAGAGAGGTGCTGATTTAGGTAAAGGAGATGTGGGTGGGCCATTAAGCCAATGGCCACATGTGATAGGAAGGAGATCTAAAAATACCCTCCCACCTTGAACCTGGCACTTTCTCTTGCATGCTGGGCGGGCGTCTAAATTGGAGTTACTAAATAAAATGAAAACATTCACACAGCTTATGATTCAGATAATCCACTTGCATGAACACAAACACCCGCCCTACCACATACATACACCATGTATTATACAGATACTAAAAGAAAGATAGATATACTGATACTAAAAGAAAGAGATTGGGGAAACCTACGTGCGATGACATGCGAAGACACTAAGACCACGTTAAAAGAACACAGCAAGTTGTGTTCCAAGGTATGATTCTATTTCATCGAAATGTTAGAGAAAAATATAAACACCTTATATGTGTGTACCACAGGGAAATTTTTTATTTTTTGAGACAGGGTCATGCTTAGTTCAGGCTGACCTTGAACTCAAACTCCAGTAGTCCTCCTGCCTCAGCCTTCTGAATGCTGGGATAACAGGCATGCACCACTACAAGGAACTGTTAAGAGTGGCTATTTTAGGGGTTAGATGAGAAGGTTGAGATTCTAGGGAGATGTACTTTTAACTTGGTACCTTCTCTGTGGTATCATTTTTACATGAGCAGTTTTTATTTTTATGATTTTTAAAAAAAATCTACATGTTCTCTTGTCCTAAATGATTTTACCTATTAGTGCAATTGTCTTGATGACCATATTTTGTGAACTAAATAGTCAGAACACAAGTTTGATAAAGAGGAATTTTTACAGGGAAAATGAATCACAACTGAAGTCATCTTGGAAAATGAAGTATCTCTCCCTCCTGTTTTGTAACTTGAAGGTTCCGTTCTCATTCCTGCAAGTGGCTTCTTTGGTTTGAATCTGGAAGCAACATACAGTGGTGAGAAGAATCCTGTACCTGCTGGGGTACTGTGCCAGGATCCTGGGCTCCACTTTCTTACTTGCTAGAACATTAAAAATTTCAACTGCCAACCCAGCGTGGTGGTAAACACCTGTAATCCCAGCACTCTGAGAGGTAGAGGTAGAAGGATGATGAGTTCAAGCCCAGCCTGGGCAACACAGTGACTTACCAAGACCCTGTTTCAAAAAATACAAAGCTCAGTGAAGAAGTCACAGGTTCTTTCTCTCTCTGTTCAATTCCCTACAGATGAGTATGAAATAGAGGAATAAATGGACATTTTTGTTTGTTTGTTTGTTTTTTGTTTTTTGAGACAGGCTCTCACTATGAACTTCAGACTGGTCTTGAACTTGCTTATGCAGCCCAGGCTGGCCTTGAACTCATGGTGATCCTCCTGCCTTTGCCTCCTGAGTGCTGGGATTACAAGTTTGCACCACCATGCCCAGCAAATGGACAGTCTTGCAATGGATATATTTTGAGCTAACAGTTAAGTCGCCCCTCCTCATCCCAAATACAGTCACTTTAGAAAATAAAATTGGAAAGGGTCTGAGCATAATGGATGAAACTACTAACTATGCAAGTATTTTACCCTAAAAGATGATATATATGGTGCATAGAAAATTTGGGGACATCTCAAATCCAATTAGTAGTTAAATGAATGTTTGCTAAATGCCAGGTATAGTGCTAAGCACTTAACTGAATTAAGCTTCAAAACAACCCTGTTATCTCCACTTGACAGAGGAAGGGAGCCATGGAGAGCTTAAGCAACTTGCCCAAGGTCATAGCAGGTAATTGGTGGAGCCAGGAGTCTAATTTCAAATAGTCTAACCCCAGAGCCCATGTGCTGATTACTCTTTACCTAAAATGGTAGAGTGCTTACTGAGGAAAATAGGACTTAAGATAGAAAAAGCTGGTGGTTTTTCAAAGTCCGACTGAAAAAGAATGTGTAAACATATTATTTCTAAACTTACCAGGTAACAAGAATCATTCTTATAATTGCTTCCCAGACAGCAATGTGCTTATGAATCACATTGGGATCTTATTAAAAATGCAGGTTCTGGGGGCTGGAGGCAGCTTAGTGGAAGGGCATATGCTTTAGCAAGCAAGCCCAGGCCCGAGTTCAATTCCAGGCATGAAAACCAAACCAAACCAAACCAAACCAAACCAAACCAAACCAAACCAGAGCCATTCTGATTCAGTCCATCTGGGGTGGGGCCTGGGATTTTGCAAGCTCCCTTGCTGTGATCCATGGACCACACTTGGAGGAGAAAGGCTCTAGGCAGAGGCTGAGACAGTCCTCATCACTGAAAAATGGATTTCCCCACTGAGCATGAAGAAATGGAGTTCTGTTTGGAACTTGTGTCCCATGAGGCGGTTTCCAGCAGCTGACACCCCTCACTAAGCCTCCTAGACACCCCAGTTTTTGGGACTAGCAAAGCTGAGGCGGAGGCCTCCAGGCCTGAGTCACTGCTTCCAGACAGACAGCTTTTTCTATGCACTAAGCCCTGTGGAATCCTTCCAGGACAGCTTTCTCCCGACTAGGGGAAGAGATGGACAGGAGGCCCTGAGCTGCCTGGAGGTGATGCTGGTGAGCCAGAGCCTCCCTGGTGGTAAGGTGCACTGGGGGATGTGTGGCCTGCATTTTTCATGTTCTGGAAATGTCTGTGCAGAGAGTAACAGATCAAGGGTGTACCAGAAGATGCAATGTGGCAGGAAGTGGCAGGTCTGGAGTGGGGAAGGAAGGTGTGAGAGGCACGGAAGGCAGACTTCCTCCTGGGCTGTTGTCTTCATGGCCAGTCCTTGATGTGCTACTAAATGCCCCGTGTTTGCATTTTGTGAGGGCAGGGGCTAGTCAAGCTTATTGGTCTCCTAGATCCACAGCAGGCTATTTATTGAAGGATGAAGAGCCAGGAGCAGCCACAGAGATGCAGGAAACTGTGTCCCCCCTCTTGGAGATGACTGTGTGGATGATTCATGTCCTGCCACCCCCTCACTTTCTCAGCCTAAAGCCACATATTCCGGGGTGTGGGGACAATGAACTGACCCTTCCTCTTTAGCCACAAGGTCTTTACTACACACAGAGATCCTCTTGTTTCCAGCAAGTTGCTTTCCTTCCCTCGCCAAGTGTTGAAAAAGTGCAGCCTTGGAGAAAACAGGGAGTCCTAGTCTAAGGTTCCCCCGGGCTCTTTCTGAAGTGTTGTCCTGAGGCCGAATCAGAGGGCCAAAACACGGGAACCACTTCAGGCTGTAAGAACTGTGCTCCTGTTCCCTCTGTCTGGGCCCTCTGCCACACTGTCATGCCTACGTCTCTGCACACAAAGCCAAAGGAAGGGACCGAGCACTGAGCAGCCAGGCAGGAGGTGCACAAGTGTGGAATGGAAGGCCAGGTTCTGTGCTGGCAGAGAAATGGACTGACCAGTTTGCCCAGCACAACCAAAACCCAGCTCTTCCTTGGTGTGGGACACTGACCTGTCTCAGCTCGTGAGTGTCCACATCAGTGCTTGATGAGTTGGGTGCTTCAAAGCACCCCTGTTCCTACCCTGTACCATGCAGGACAGAGTCATGGATACTGTGTGCCCAGTCCTGTTCCGTGCGGCATGAGGAAAGGGGAAATTTCTGGGGCTAGAGAGGCCAGGCACATCCAAAGCAGGCGGGGAACTGGTGGTGACATAGCCTCCTTCCTGGAAACATTACTTTGAACATATTTCCTGTAAAAGTTAACTATAGATGGATTTGACCTTGCAAGACAGGTTTCCTGTTTTGAGAAGACTCTGGAGAAGAATTTTCAGCAAAGAAGACATGGTCAGGGCACAATTTTGTTTCTGGAGAGAACCTGTGCTCTGGTTTCCTGCTTCTTTGACTCCAGGGAAACTGGAGCCAGCATTATAGACAGGTCTCCTAGAACTGCACTTTTCCATTCCAATAGTGTTTGAGAAGGTTTAAGATGTAGGCTCCAAGTGCAACAGTTAACGAAAACGAGGAAAGAAGGGGGAAGTAAATGTGTTAACTTAAGTGCAAATATGACTTCATACCTAGGGCTACTGTACTTCCTTCTGCACTTCCTGGCCTCCTGGGGTGTTTGTTATATTGTTTGGGCACTGGTCTAACTGTGGCTTCCTTTTCTGTGCCTTAGTTTCCCTGTCCACAAAATAAGGCACCTCCTCAAAGGTTTACTGAATGTCCCATGAGATGATACATGCTGAGGATCTGAAATTGTGCCTGGCACAGGTAAGCATTTAATTGCATCGCAGACATTATTCTTCCCTATTTGGGGTTGGGGGTGGAGAGGGGCTGGCAGGTACAGAGGAGGTGATTCTTTTTTTTTTTTTTGCGGCACCGGGCATTGAACTCACAACCTCGTGCCTGCCAGAGCAGGCGCTTAAGGCACTGAGCCAAACTCCCGGCCCTGGTTTTTTGAGGCAGGGTCGCACTATGTAGCCCAGGCCGGGCTTGCACTCACGTTGTAGCCCAAGCCGGCCTCGAACTCACAACGCTCCGCCTACCTCAGCCTCCCAAGTGCTGGGATTAAAGGCGTGCGCCACCACGCCCAGCTGAGGAGGCAATTCTTACTAGAAGGTGCCTACCTCCTCTTCCTTGGATGTTCTCTTCCCCTGCTCCTGTCCAATTGTAATGGATGGCCTCTGAAATGGCCTTTGATCCTGCTCTGGCTCCACAGTGCTCCCATGCCCACTTGAGGCCCCCCTCCTCCCAGTGGACGCTTTCCAGGATGCTTATGTCATGCATCGTGACCTCAGATTCACTTCCTTGATTCCAAGTCCCTCCGAACTCAGAAAGTGTTCATGTGGTACTATTTCCTCTTGTCCGGTCTTCTGCAGGCCTGGAGGGGTTTGGGGGTCACCTTCCTAGCTCCTGGCATCTCAACTCTACCCACTGAGTTACAGAGATGGCAATATCCCCAAGAGATTCCAAACCCATGGAGCCAGCTTGGGGTCCTGTGGCCTGTGGAAGGTTGTCCTCTTCCGTCCAGTGTGGGTGCAGACAGGGAGCAACCCTTGTGCTCATGGGCGCAGGAGCAGTGACTCATCACATAGATCCTGTGGGCAGTCAGAGACTCCGGCTAGGCCAGCAAACCCGTTCACATGAGCTGCTGCCCCTCTGGCAGCAGCCCTATTTGCATGGAACTCACCCTCAGCCAGTGATGAAGGTTGAAAGAGCTTGGCCCAGACAATAGGGGTGTCTGGTCCCTGGACACACTTGGCTTTGAACACAGGCTCTACTGTCAGCCATCAGCTCATTGGTGAGTAACGTGCAAGATCACTTAGATGTGCCAGATGCCATTGAGAACAGCTATACAGTCTCCCTAAGTAGTTCCCTAAGCTGGCCTTGAACTCACAGCAATCCTCTTGTCTCAGCCTCTTTAGTGCTGGGGTTACCGGCATGTGCAACCATGCCTGGATTCCCTTAGGTTCTCTTATCCTCTTTCCCTAGCATTTCCGGAGAAAGCTAGGATCAATGCCCCCTTTCTCTTCCTTTTCAAGGCACTATGACTTCTTCTCTTCCCCTACAGGAGAATAAAGGTGCTTCTAGCAAGGTAACCCCTGGTTTCTGAGCACGGCATCCCACCGGTCCTCTTTTCCAACCCAAACCCTCTCCCATATACTGTACTTTCCACCCAGTAGGGCCCCAAACTACACTCTTGCACCTTGACCTTGACAGACAGGTTGTTCACATGACCCCCACCCCAGCTGTCCAGCAAGCATTGGCCTGCTTCAAGAACTACTATCACAGACCAGCCAAAACATGCCTCTGAACAGACTGAAAGAAAACTCAGTGGGAAAAGTTGTAGATGATTTCCTTACAAATAATTACTTTGAAAATTACTGTTTTAATTGGTGGAATGCAAAGGAACTTTTTTTGTTCAATGTTTTCATAACCTTGAAATGAAGGTGGAGGGTATAGCATATTTTACACTCCAGGGTCAGTGCTCCGAGACATGGGCCTTCTTTTTCAGGTACGACCTTGGGACCGAGAGCTTTGTGTAACTCATGTAAGTCTACCAGACGCTCAGTCAGGTGAAGTTTGAGCTTTTATAGATGACTCAGACACAGCAACACCATCTTAGTTCCCACTTCAGTGTCCTGAAGCTACAGATGGTAAAAATGTGGGATGGGCCCCAGAACATTCTAAGCCTGGTATATTTGGAATATTTTAATCTCACTGCAATCCCATCAAAAGACCACGATTTAAATCTCTCACTGTATGACTGGCTAAGTGTTGAGTTCCAGTCATATAACAAAATGCTCCCATATATACAGGGCAAACCTTATGAATGTCAAAACTACACTGAATACCACATAGAGGATCAGGAAGCAATCTTCACCTCAAAAGGAAAGGAAAACCTCCAGGATGCAAAGAGAACATCCCACCCTCTTCCAGTCTCTTCTATATCCCCAAACAGGCATAATCACACAAAGAACAAAACGGAAATTGGCATTTCCTGAAGACCTACTGAATTCTAGTTCCAGACACAGCAGTTTAGTCTGAATTCTGGCCACACGTTTTACATGCTTGAGAATTCGGTCTGAGAATTTTGCGGTTTGCTCAAGGTGACACACTGCAGCAAGTTATGGCAGAATCTGAATCCCAGGCTGTGTCCTTTCCTCTGGGTCCCAGCCGCAGCCCAGAGAATGCAGCTCTGCCGCAGGGAAATTAATGACCCACAGCTATCCTATGGCAGCTCTGCGCCACAGCTGGGGCCTCAAGCCGGTTCTCGTGACTCAATCTTTCTGTTTCCACCCAAGTGCCTGACTGCGGGAGTAAAGCGACCACGTGAGCACCCCCCCCCCGCAACCCTGCCGGGCGAGGGACAGCGCCTGTCTGGCCAAAGGCAAGTCACAGGTGTGACAATGAGCCAGGACAGGATCCCTAGGGAACAAGTCCTCAGAGCGGGCGCCGGGTAGCCCGGCCAGACGCGGCCACCAGGAGCCGCAGGTCGGCACTGCGCTCAGAGTGCGGCTTGAGATGCGGCCCGCCACTCAAAACGGGGTCGCGCGGGATGAACTGGGGATGACCTTGAGTGCGTCCTCCGTTACCCCGTATGACGACCTCCGGGGACCGGGCGAGGGTCTCCCGCGGTCTCCACTGGTCACCAGCCGGCGCGGAGAGACACAGTCGGGCCAACAGGGCGAGGCCGCAGAGAGGGGGCCGCCCTGCCCCACGTGGACTAGCTCCCCGATAGGGGCGTGGCCGCCGCCACGGGCCGGACCAATGAGCGCCAGCGTCGGGCTCACCCGGCCCCGCACACTTGGCTGGTGGGGGGCTGCGTCACTCGGGGGCGGGGCTTCGGACCGGGTCGAGGCGCCGGCTATAAGTAGGGGCCAGCAGCGTGCTCCGCCAGAGTGATGGCTGCCGGCGCGCGCTGCCTGCTTTCTCTCCTCCGCTACTGAGGTGCCCGCAGCTGCGTCGCGGGTGGGTCAGGAGCCCCGCCGAACCGTCCCCGGTTTCGCTGTCCCGGGCCTTCTGCTCGCCGGCCTCAGGTGCGTGCGTCCGTGGCTCTAGCCAGTCGGCGCAGCCCTGGTCTTGTCTCCACTTGGCCCTCCGTTTCCTCTGGTGAGTGGTGGCGCCGCCCGGCAAAGGCTCTTTCTTCTCCCGGGGAGCGGGCCCGGGCTCCGCGGCGAGAGAGGCGGCGGGGCGGGCGTGGGCGGCGCGCCCGGCTCCTGGCCTCGCCGCTGTCGCCCCGCTCCCTCCCCCACCCCGTCGCCCGCCCGCGGGCCTTTTTGGCGGTCCCCGGGCGGCGCGCGCGGGAATGGCCCTTTTCCGGTTTTAGGGCGCGCGCGGGCTGGCAGCAGGGGAGGGGGTGGAGTGGGGGGCGGGCTGGGCTGGGCTGGGGGGCGCGGCGGGCTGGGCCGGGGGACCCCGGGCACCACGTGCCCCGCCGCGGTCCCTCGCCTCCTGCCTGCGGGGGTCTGGGCCAGCGGGCGCCGAGGGCTCGGCGGGATCCAAGCCGAGCGTGGGCAGAGCGGGCTGCGGAAGCGGCCCCGGGGGGACGCACTGCTATTGTTATTTTCTCCCCCCTCGCTCCCCAGGATGAACTTGCGTCCTTTCTGTAATCCGCCATGGAATTCTGCTCCGTGCTTCTAGCCCTCCAGAGCCAAAGACACCCCAGACAACAGACACCCATACACAGTGTATAGCAGTAACTGTCCAGCTCGCTTTCTGTGCCGTAGTTTACAGTATTTAATTTTATATTATATATATAGTTATTTTAGCATTTTTGGATACCTCATATTTCTGTTTACACATCTTGAAAGCCGCTCAGTAATTCGTTAATTAAAAAAAAAAAAAAAAACCACTACTCTAGAGAATGGCTGCTACTACTACTGCTGCTTACCGTCCATTATGGATGCTTATCTTGGGCTTCATCATTGCGTTTATCTTGGCCTTCTCCGTGGGAGCCAATGATGTAGCAAATTCGTTTGGTACAGCTGTGGGCTCAGGTGTAGTGACCCTGAAGCAAGCCTGCATCCTCGCTAGCATCTTTGAAACTGTGGGCTCTGTCTTACTGGGAGCCAAAGTGAGCGAAACCATCCGGAATGGCTTGATTGATGTGGAGATGTACAACACGACCCAAGAGCTAGCGCTGATGATGGCAGGCTCAGTCAGCGCTATGTTCGGTAAGTTCTTTTTATGTGCTGTACTCTTAGTGGTGGTTGAGCAAATTTGTGCCATGGGTGGTTTCCTTTTTTGGGCTGAACCTTTCAGACTATTTCCATCAGAACGCATTGCTTACATAATGGAGTTTTGCCATTTGCTTAATTAAATTTGATTCTGTTTCAGGTTCTGCGGTGTGGCAACTAGCAGCTTCGTTTTTGAAGCTCCCCATTTCTGGGACCCATTGTATCGTTGGTGCAACCATTGGTTTCTCACTGGTGGCCAAGGGGCAGGAGGGTGTCAAGTGGTCTGAACTGATAAAAATTGGTACGTTTAATTCTGAATGGCTTAATTTCTATTTTCGTCAGAGGTTACCATGATATTATGTATGTTAGTATATGGTATGAAAATGAGGGACAGATTTAGGAGATGGGAAAATGGTGCATTTAAGTACTTTTTAGTTTTTGGGTTCCATTAGTTGATCTTTTTTTTAATGTGTTCTATTTTAGTGATGTCTTGGTTCGTCTCTCCACTGCTTTCTGGTATTATGTCTGGAGTTTTATTCTTCCTTGTTCGTGCATTCATCCTCCGTAAGGTAATCTTTCTCCTCCCTATTATGACCTTTCATGGGTCATACTCAGTCTTACTCAAACTCAGTAGCATTCTTGCAGATGTGATTGGTATGTAGGTATGTGGCCTTAGGAACTTATTAAAGTTCTTTGTTCTGTATATGTATGTTGTGCAACTCTGAAAAAAGCAAGGTTTTAGTACCCAACAGGGCTTTCAGGTAGGAAAAATTGAGTACCATTTGCCAAGAAATAGACTTGAAATGAGAAAGTCTGGAAGTTTATTTAAGAGTGGCTTTGTCTAGCTGTATGCAGAGTACTTTAAACCACCATTATTCAGGCCAATTGGAATTGCAAACTTGGTGTTCAACAAGTCATAATATCCCCTGTGGCTTTTTTTTTTTTTTTTTTTGTACTAGGTGTCAAACTCACGAGCTCAGGCTTGCCAGGCAGGCCCTTGTGCCACTGAGCTATATCCCTGGCCCTCCTGTGTCTAGGGTGCCCGTGATGGGTCTTTACGGTGTCGACTAGCATAGCGTTTATAAACTTGTAGCTGAGGGCCTTACCACCCATAGTGACTCCACTTTCTCAGACTAGGTAAAAATAGTAAAAGTAGGGTTTTTTTTTTGGCGGGGGGATACATTAAGCTAACCATTTAATTCCCTGTCCATTTGAAAATTCCTTTTGACTTTATAGATCCAGCAGCATTTCTTTTATCAGAAAGTCTGTTGTTGGCTCCACAATAACTATAGACAACAAGAGATTATGTCGGCATTGGACTAAGTTACAGTAAGAATAAATGCGTTTTTCTCAGGAAACAAAGTTGTCCTTTTTCCAAAGTGAATGGCTTTAACTGTCCATTGTTCTTTTAAAAAGTGCCCCTAAACTGTGGAAATCCAAGTGAAGGGAGATAGCTTAATCCCAAAAGGTAAAAATGTATTCAGACCCCCACTTGTCTGGTCTAGTTTTTAGCTTCTCTGGGGAAGAATTTGTGTCTTAAAAGTTCTATAACTGGTAAAGTGACTGTTGAGTCACTATTATGCTCAAACTGAGTCTGATAGAACATAACAGTTTAATACTTTGCACATTTGAAATGCCTATAGCTTAGCATAATATGACTGAGAATGAACAGTTCACTGACATGCTTTAAGTGTGATACTGTTTCAATAAGTAGGTGTGATTAGCTTTTCCTATCCCCTAAAACTGGCATAGGGTGATACGATGCATGAATTTGAGGCTTTTCAGTGATTGAGGGCCTGAGTTTTGTGTAATCGGAACCCTGTATCCCACTATATAACAAAAAATCAGAAGAATTTATAGGATCCCATTAGGGATTCCTGTTTTATATAAAGGTTTTCACTGGCCCTTTTGATTACTGGGAATAGATCATTCTGATTCTGGAGAGACTTTGTCTGATCTCCAGAAAACAAATGTGCTTACTTTTCTACAGGGAGAAATGTGAGGTGTCAAGAGGGATGTTCAGAGCTGGGCGTGGTGGCACACGCCTTTAATCCCAGCACTCGGGAGGCTGAGGTAGGCGGAGCGTTGTGAGTTCGAGGCCAGCTTGGGCTACAACGCGAGTGCAAGGCCGGCCTGAGCTACATAATGCGACCCTGCCTCAAAAAACCAGGGCCGGGAGTTTGGCTCAGCGCCTTAAGCGCCTGCCCTGGCAGGCGCGAGGCTGTGAGTTCAATCCCCGGTGCCGCAAAAAAAAAAAAAAAAAGAGAGATGTTCAGATGCCTAGAACCTCTTTGATGAGGAATACACGCCATTTTACCCTGCTTTGTTACCGAGAGCTCAAATTAGATGTGTTCATTTTCTCACTGTATGGAGTGTGGGGATGGGCATGATGAAGAACGATTGGAATAGCTGATTTTTGAGAATCTCCACATACTTAGATACCGGTTTTAGTAACAGATGAGTTTATGAGTAGGTATGGTAGCATGCGCGTGTAATCCCAGCACTTTGAAGGCTGAGGCAGGAGGATCTCTGCAAATTCGAGGCCAGCCTAGGCTACGTAATGAGTCCAGACCAGCCTGAACTACATAGTGTGGCCCTGTCTGAAAAACAACAACGAAAATCCCAGATGGCTTTTTAGCTGAGTTTCAACATTTGTGGTTACTGTTGGGTTTTTTTTGGTAGTGGGGATCAAACTCAAAACCTTGCGCCTGGTGCTTACACCACTGAGCTAAATCCCCAGCCCTATTTTTTGAGACCAGGGTCTCACTATGCAGTTCAGGCTGGCCTTGAACTCACTTTGTAGCCCAGACTGGTCTCGAACTCACAATGATCCTCCTACCTCAGCCTCCTGAGTGCTGGGATTACAGGTATGCGCCACCATGCTTGGCTACTATTGGGTTTTAGATTTTAAGAAAATATTCTTAAACTGGTAAGCTTTGGAATCTTAGCATCTGTAATATGAATATTGGACTAAGTAAGGTCTCTTCTACCTGTTACAGTTTATTTGATCTTTATTTATTTTTTTTTTTTGTGGCATTGGGGATTGAACTCACAACCTCACGCCTGCCAGACAGGCGCTTAAGCTACTGAGCCAAACTCCCAGCCCTCGGTTTATTTGATCTTGAAAGTTAAGGTCAAAATGTTTTATTTCAAAAACTGCACTGTGAAATAAAAACACACTGCATTTTGAAAATTTCCTATTTTCTAACTACTTTTTCCAAAGGTATTCATAATTCAGTTGTAAAAGGAAGAACGGAGAGGAGGATACTTCTGAGAATGACTGGTATTGAATAGCTGAAGAGGGAAGTTTTCCTGTTGAATATTTAAATTCTAAAAGGCAGAATAAAACCAGCTTTCTGTGTTCTCCCGTCTGTTGGCATAGGCGTCACCTTTAGTGTATTGAGATTATCTTCATGTTATTGTAGACAAAAATGTAAGGGATACCCAATATGTGAAAAAGAAAGCCACTCTGATGAAAATGGGGGGTTATGAAGACCCCTTTTCTTGTTTTATATAACTAGATTATGAGGTATTCACATTTCCAGGTAAAGTTTCAAGGTGTTAAATGATAATAAAGTTATTTCATAAAATCATTAGTCCTGGTTACCTCTTGGGAGTGACCAGGAGGAGGAAGAAGGAACTCTAGCTCTCTCTTTTTTTTTTAAACCATGAACTTGTATTTTGTAATATACTGTAGTGTCATTTATTCCCTATGCCACACCCAGTACTTTATTACTGTTTACCTCAGGTAATACTTAATTGAGGCCTGTGAAAAAATAAGTACAGAAGCTACTTATTCTGATCACAGTTTGATTTATTGAGATCTTGTTACCAGGTGGTAGAAATCTGTTTGAAAATCTGCTAGAAGTTCATGTAATGTCTATAGAACCTTCTATAATGTCTGTAGACCCCTAATGGATTTTAATCTTTATTTTATTTTATTTTATTTTATTTTTATTTTTTTATTTTTGGGGTATCTGGGATTGTGCTTACCAGGTGGGCACTTGAGCCTGCTGAGCTAAACCCCCAGCCCCATGGATTTTAATCTTTAGGGTAGGGGCTTGGCGGGTTTTTTTGGAGAATTTTCTTCACTGTTGGTAGCCTTTTGAAGAAAAAGATACCTCAGGTTCTTAACCTTGTTATCTGTCTTTAGGTTGTGACCAATACTGTTGTCCTTCAGGGATAATTAATAGTTCCTGTTTTCTGTAAGATTTTGTTTTTGTTTTGTCTATTTCACCCTTAGTATTCTTTTAAACAGTGGATAAGAGAGTTAAAATTAAGCTTAGTTTCAGACAGGGCCTATCTCTACTGATAAGGAATGATATCCTTACTCCACACATCGATCTATAAATGTCCTTTTATGTTTTGCTAATCTTAAGCCATTACCTCCATCACCCCAAAGTATTGATATTTTTGGCAGGGGTGGATCAGAAGTTTTAGCGTCTCTTTTGGGTCTTCCCTTACCTAGACTGTCTTGGAAAATTAGGCTTCCCAAATATTCAGATCTGTTTGATCATTCTTGTTTGACTTGGATGATTTTCTGTAGAATTAATAAACATTAGTTGTAAGTGGAACACATTTTGAATTACACTGGCCTTTACTGTTTCTTAAAGATTCACAATTTTGCCTTTGAGCCATTGCACCTGCTGATACTTCTGTCCGTGTCTCCCCCCTATAGCTGAGTGGCTCCTCCTCCTCTCCCGAGATAAAATGTGTCCATCCTTCATTCAGTGTTCCCTTATCCTTTTTTACTTTTCTTCACAGTATTTGTGAGGGCTTTATATTATTCCATAGCAGAATATGGAGTGTCGGCTCTATGAGGACCAAGACTTGGTCCTATTTCCTCTTCTGCTTCAGGGCCTGGAATAGTTCCTGCTAGTCTCTTGACTGAGTGGTTGACTTAGGGAGCACTTGATATTTATCTTTGCACTTGGATATGGCACTGATTATGTAGGTAGTGCTATGTCTTATCAGATATGCAGATACATGCTACGTGTTTTATTTTTAGTATTTGAATCATAAGATCAGGTAAGGAATATTCTCATGTCTCATAGTGTATTTCTGTAATCTCTTTTGTGTAGTACGTCTTCAGGCATTTGTTAAGGTTTACATAAGGACTTCAGGTATTTTAGAACTTCGCATTAAAACTTACTGAGGATGTTACTGGTCACTGGTGCAGTTTCAAAATAGCAAAGGAAAAGGCCATCTTTAAGTAGAAGTTAAATTAGTTTTCTTAGCAAGACTTCTAGAAGCAGAAGCAGGAAAAGTCCACAAATTATTATGATGAGACCATTGTTAGCACTGAATTTCTCAAACCTGCCCTGTTACCGGTTTCTCAAGAAATGGGATAACTTTTATAGCTTCTAAGATATTGATCTTAATGTTTTATAGGCAGACCCGGTTCCTAATGGCTTGCGAGCCTTGCCAGTTTTTTATGCCTGCACAATTGGAATAAATCTCTTCTCCATCATGTATACTGGAGCACCGTGTAAGTACATATCAAAATATTTAAATGTGAATTTAACGTTATTTACAAAACTTGCATTAAATGCCCAATTTACCCCTTTTTGCTTTACAGGGCTGAAATCTCCTAGAAGGTGGCTGGCCTGCGCCCATTTCAGAAGGCTGCAGGCTAGTGTATGCTGAGTTAACCTAGATAGTTTTTCAACCAAAGAGACCTGCTCAGATTCTAAATCACTACAGACCTTTCCTCTTTAGTCTTCACAGGATCCACCGATAATATGACCTTCTCCCTCCCTTTCTCCTGTCTATGCTAAAAATGCTGGAATTGATACTGATCTCAACTACTGAAGAGTCACTAGTTATATATCTGTTCTTCACTAATCAGTCGTTTAGGACTGGTTTGCTGGATATAATATTTCTCTCTCAAATGGAGCTACTTCTGTTTCTAAGTACTAAATTTACTCCTCTGAATCTGCTTGAATGAGAAGAGTTGGGATGTTTAACACCTGTTCTAAGTACACGGGGAAGAAGAATTCATTCAGCTAAGAGGAAAAATAACTTGTGAGAATGTAAAGGTTGAAATGTTGATTGCTTCCATACTGGGACAAAGGCAAGGCATAAGTTAGGTTAGGGCACCACATGTTTAATTTGGCAGCTACAAGAGATGGATAACTTGTATGTTGTCAAGCAGGCCAGTACAGTTTTGGCTTCTAAGCTTATTTAGCTTAATGGTACTTCAGTGCGTAAGTCAGTGGCATTTTAGTCTTTCGACTGTGACCTACTGGAAGAGATACATTTATTTTTTTGGTACTGGGGATTGAACTCACCACCTTGCACTTGCCAGGCAGACACTTGTGCCACTGAGCTATATCCTTGGCCTCTATTTTAACTTCTTTTAGTGCTTATTTAGATTCATTAAATTGATTTCATTAAGTCTCCAATAAGTTACCAATATGGAGCTAGCAGGTTTCTTTTTGGGTACCAGGAATCAAACTCACGACCTTATGCTTGCCATGCAGGCACTGTGCCTCTCAGCTATATCCCTGGCCTCTAGCAAAGTATTTTTGACCTTGCCTTTATTCCTGGAATATCAGGAGAGGAACAGACAACTTTATTGGTCTTGGAGGATGCCATACTGCTTATTAAGTGGTGTAGGTGAAGAAGGGCTTATGTGACCAATTTCCCTCTGTTACAGATTGAGTCCTTTATGATAAACTTAAAAGACTTTCATGAGTCTCTGATCATTCATGGTGTATATGTTAGTAACAGAGGTTAAGTAAGATTGGAAACTTAAATTTTCAGTCTTAAGCTGGGCATGATGGTGCAAGCCTGTAATCCAAGCAGTCAGAGGCTAAGACAGGAGGATCACTGAGAGTTCAAGGCCAGCCTGGACTTCTTAGTGAAACCCTGTCTCAAAAAGTAAAACAAAAAACAAAACAGCGACAACAGGAATCCCAGTCTGTATGTGTAAGGAGGGGATTAAACCCAGGGCCTTTGCACTGAGGTCCTCCCCCGCTTTTTTTTCCATGAAACTTGAGATCAGGCCTCAATAAGTTGCCCCTGCTGGGCTTGAATTTGTGATCTCCCTAGCTTGGTCTCCTAGAGTGCTGGGATTGCAGGTGTGTACCTCCTTGCCTGACTTTTGTCTTTTTTTTTTTTTTTTTTTTTTGCGGCACCAGGGATTGAACTCTCAGCCTCACGCCTGCCAGACAGGCACTTAAGCCACTGAGCCAAACTCCTGGCCCTGGTTTTTTGAGGCAGGGTTGCACTGTGTAGCTCAGGCAGGCCTTACGCTCGCATTGTAACCCAAGCTGGCCTCGAGCTCACAACGCTCCTCCTACCTCAGCCTCCCGAGTACTGGGATTAAACGCGTGTGCCACCACGCCCGGCTTTGCTTTTGTTTTTGAAAATGGGAACTTTGGTAAATTTTGTTCTGTTCTTTATGAGTCATTTATAAGAAAAACCAGTCTTTCATTTCCTTTTTTGACTTAGAACGTAGATAAATTTAAAATGTGATACAGATTGACTAATTTCATGTATATTTTAGCGTATATAACTATAAGGTCAAAATTTGAAGCAGACATTAAAATGAAGAGTAATAGTCACAATTGAACTTTAGTTTTGAAAGGACTTGAATTTTTTTTTTTTTTTTTTTGGTACCAGGGATTGAACTCACAACCTTGTGACTGCCAAGCAGGTGCTTAGGCCACTGAGCTAAATCCCTGGCCCTATGTTTGATTTTTATATATTTTTGAGAGGCAGGAATTTCCATTTGATAAGTTTTTTAATACCTAATAAGCAAAATAAGCTTCAATAAGCTGTTGTTTAAACTACAGATCATTATAATATCTCTTAGGCTTAGATAGAATTGTATGTTTTCTTTCTGGCTTTAGTTTAGGCTGGTAGCTAGGAGCCTCTTCGCATGAAAGTGACAAGCAGATGACGGTTAATACTGCTGATCCTTGAGCTGTGTGAAAAAGTATTGGTGGGCTAGTCTCTTGTAGATACGACTTGTTAGTGAAACTAAATTCTTCCTTTTGTGAAAGACAACCGTATTCTTTAAACTATTATCTTCCCA
This sequence comes from Dasyprocta punctata, assembly GCA_004363535.1. NCBI lineage: Eukaryota > Metazoa > Chordata > Mammalia > Rodentia > Dasyproctidae > Dasyprocta > Dasyprocta punctata. The sequence goes on from RJWM01015446.1 coordinate 24,285, forward strand.
TGGATAGTATGTTTCAAATGAATATATATGTGCAAAGGTATGTGGCAGTTAGACTCTGGAGCTGGGAGGAGAGTGGGATGCTTGTGTTTGTTTTGTGGCTAGTATAGCGATCCTTACATCTCCTGCCAAGAAAGGAAAAAGGTAGACTGTGGAAAGACTGAGGACCTGAGTCCAGCAGGTGTTTAGGTGGGCCAGACTGCCCTGGGTTTAAAATGGGAGGTTCTGTCCCAGACTCATGTATCCATCAGTGTAGTTTACTCTTAAATTGAAGCCGTCGGCAGCTGGCACGGGTGATGGGCTGGATTGGGGAAGCCCTCTGTTCCTGCCGGAGGGTTTACACATTGTTGCAGGGGGCTGTCGCCCTGGGGTTTTCAAGATGCACCATTTTATCTCCTAGTGCTGGGCTTTGACAAACTTCCTCTGTGGGGTACCATCCTCATCTCGGTGGGATGTGCAGTTTTCTGTGCCCTTATCGTCTGGTTCTTTGTATGTCCCAGGATGAAGAGAAAAATTGAACGTAAGTAGACTTCTGTCGGAAATGTCTAAACTATTAATGTGTTTATTTTTGTTTAGCTACCAGTAAAAAGCCACTATTTGCCAAGATTGGCAAACTAAGATTTTAAGTGAATATGGGTTTGTTTTTCAAACTATATTTTAAATAGATTTTGACTTGAGACCTAGTCATAAAGGATGTTCAACCTAAGTTGGAGAAACAAGTGAGGCATTTAATCTTTTTTTTTTTGGTACTGGGGTTTGAACTCACAACCTCGCTCTTGCCAGGCAGGTACTTATGCCACTGAGCTAAATCCCCGACCCTGTTTTCTGAGACAGAGTCTCACAATGCAGTGTAGCCCAGGCTGGTCTCGAACTCACAACGTTCCTCCTGCCTCAGCCTCCCAATCCTCCTGCCTCAGCCTCCTGAGCACTGGGATTACAGGTGTGTACCACCATGCCCGGCCAAGGCATTTAATCTTTTTAAAAAATGTACCTGGTCAGTAGCCAGTGGCATGATAAGTACAGAGAAATTGTAGCCTGGACTCATTGACAAGGGGATAGCTTTGTGAAAATATGGGTTAGGTACAAAGTGTTTTCATACTTTGTGGACTGGCAAAACCTAGCCTAATGTGTGTAACTGACCTCAGATACACATGTACATTTTACAGTGCACATACATGCTCAGATGCATGTTGTATTTGTGCTAGAATTGTACACATTCTAAAATAAGCATTTTCATATGTCACGTAAAGGGATCATTTAGGTCATCACAGTACTTCATTATGTAATTAAATACTGAGTACTGTAGATTTTGGTATCAGTCTTAAATCTTATTTACTGGCTGAGATCTCATAAATATTTTTCTGCTCTTCTCATCTGAGCGAAGGCTAGATTAGCAGTGTAGTTATTCCTCATCAGTGGAGGGATGCACAGACCGCAGGGCAGCAGGAAGAATGCTGCGTCACCACAGCCCAACCAAGGAGCCTCCGAGAGGCGCTCAGCTGCCGGCTGTGCCGCAGGTGTGGTGGCAGCAAGGCTTTCAGGACTCGTGACCTCATTTTTCCCTCAGTCTGGGAGAAGTGAGATAAATCTCATTTTAATACCAGTCTGATTTGACCGAGATGCCTGAACTGATGGGTAAACGTACAGAGCCCTGGCTTGATAACAGGAAATACTCCTGTCTGGCTGTGGAATTAGAACCGTAAGCCACACCTCTCTGTTTCACAGAAGTAGATTGTTAAAGTTGTCATTTTCAGGTGGCTTCTTATATGTCACTTTGTTTGAATTCTTGGACTGAAATTTGGGACACTTATTTTTGCTACTGGGATTCAAACTTATGACCTTATGCCTGCCAGGCAAGTGCTTACACCACTGAGCTAAATCCCTGGCCCTGGGACATTGTTTTTTAAAGAAGAACATGAGTTAGGGAAAGTCTAGCTTTTCACTTGACTGTCAGACCAAACCTTGAGCTGCCTTCCGCTACAGGGATCTAAGAAGGCATTTTGCATTTGTGAAGGGTTGTAAAAAATCCACGAGTATGGAATGGTTGTAAAGTATAAAATATTTCCTGCCTGGCCATTAACAGCAAAAGTTTGCAACCTTGACAGTGTGTTTGCTGGCTTGTTCCCAGGTGAAAGATGAGTTGCTGACAGATGAGAAAGCAGGCAAGAAAGCCCTCCTGAACTGTAGCTGATGTTTACAGATACTTTGAGATGGACTGGGGGGCTGTGGCAGGATATGGAACAAGGTAATATGGCCAAACCCAAACTAATCCCTCTCCCCTTTTTTCCTAGGAGAAATAAAATCCAGTCCTTCTGAAAGCCCCTTAATGGAGAAAAAGAATAGCTTGAAAGAAGAGCATGAAGAAACAAAGTTGTCTCTCAGTGATACTGAGAGCCGGCTTCCTGCCTCTGAGATAGGATCTGCCACTGCCCCACTCAGGGCTGTGGTGGAGGAGAGAACAGTGTCATTCAAACTGGGAGACCTGGAAGAATCTCCGGAGCGGGAGAGGCTTCCCAGCATGGACCTGAAGGAGGAGACCAGTGTAGACAGCACCATGAACGGTGAGTTGACATTCCCGAGTGTCACTCTGTTCTCTGTGGTGCCGAGGAGGCTTACTGTTGCTGGACTGGATGCCCCTTGCACTGACTGTTACCTTTTGGTCTTGGCCAGGTGCAGTACAGTTGCCTAATGGGAACCTTGTTCAGTTCAGTCAAGCTGTCAGCAATCAGATAAACTCCAGTGGCCACTATCAGTATCACACTGTGCATAAAGATTCTGGCTTGTATAAAGAGCTGCTCCACAAGTTACATCTGGCCAAGGTGGGAGATTGCATGGGAGACTCTGGCAACAAGCCCTTGCGGCGCAATAATAGCTATACTTCCTACACAATGGCGATTTGTGGTATGCCCCTGGATTCGTTCCGTGCCAAAGAAGGTGAACAGAAGGGCGAAGAAATGGAGAAGCTGACGTGGCCCAGTGCTGACACCAAGAAGCGGATTCGAATGGACAGTTACACCAGTTACTGCAACGCTGTGTCTGACCTTCACTCTGCATCTGAGATGGACATGAGTGTCAAGGCCGAGATGGGCCTGGGTGACAGGAAAGGAAGTAGTGGCTCTTTGGAAGAATGGTATGACCAGGATAAGCCTGAAGTGTCGCTGCTCTTCCAGTTTCTGCAGATACTTACAGCCTGCTTTGGGTCCTTTGCCCATGGTGGCAATGACGTCAGGTCAGTGCACTTTGAATCTTGGCGTGCTGTGTTTAAGCTGTCTTCTCTTTTTTATCTGCCTGTTTTAGTACTCCTCTCCATACAATACTGAATAATACAGATAGTATGAGGTAGTAGTGGTTATTGACTTAATGAACAGTGGAATTTTATTCTGTAAAGAGATTGTAGAGTGTTTTTAACTTTATTTTTGTACATGAAAATACAAACAGATGGTTTTTTCACAGAGAAACCTTTGTTTGTCCAGATGAGATTTTGTTCTTTGATCGTAGATTGTGGGACATCAGATGAAGGACATACAGTCACTGTGTCACTGAATGACTCTGTGGGTCGATAAGCCTTAGTTCCATGGTCTGTAAGCATCACTGGGATCCAGGAATTGCCTAAGCTGTCTGTGGGAAGAGGGCCCTAAGTGCGTGGCACTCTGCTCTACCAGAATAGCTTTCTTTTTTGCCTGTTGTGTGTGTTCAGGTTCTGTTTCCTTTGAAAGAAAGGCTTATTTGCTAAATGAGGTTGAGAGTAAGGCTTAGACAACCTAGTAAATCGGTGAGCACATTGGGTCTTGCCAAATGTAGTTGCACATGGAAAGTCATCTTTGTCCTCTTTTTTCTTTTCCAGCAATGCCATCGGTCCTCTTGTTGCTTTGTATCTGGTTTATCAGACAGGGGATGTTTCTTCAAAAGTGGCAACGCCAATATGGCTTCTACTGTATGGTGGTGTTGGCATCTGCATCGGGCTGTGGGTTTGGGGAAGGAGAGTTATCCAGACCATGGGCAAGGATCTGACCCCAATCACACCTTCTAGGTGAGTATGTAAAGCAGGTCTTAAGTGCTGCTTCTGTTAAGAGAAAATACAGCATAGCGTTAGGAGAAATCTCTCAAAGTGACCAAGTTTGTGTAAGTTTCTGATGTTATTCTTGTTGATCTGAATCTTTTTATTGTTGGGTCTGAAACATGTTGGTTCAACATTTACCCACTCAGTTTCTGAGAAGAATGTGTGTACTGAGTGAATAGCTGTATGTACCCAGCTTTTGTGTTTATTTGGGAGCGAAGACTGGTGTTTACTAAATTCCTCAGGATAAAACTGAGAACATTTAATTTAATGGTATTGCAGAATTTAACCTTCAAATGTTAGTGAATAGTAAAGGGAGAGTATCATGGTGCCATGGTGTAGATTTCAGGGGTTACAGAAAATAAGGATGTTGGGAGGTTGTCACTGAGTAGAAGCAGGCAGAATTGTGTTAACTTAAGATTAGTGTTAGCTTATTAAAACAAAATCCTGAGTTCTTCACAGAAATTTTTTGTGTCTACAGTGGCTTCAGTATTGAACTGGCATCTGCCCTCACTGTGGTTATTGCATCAAATATTGGCCTTCCCATCAGTACCACACATTGTAAAGTAAGTAACTGCAAAACAGTAGTGTGTATTTGATGGTTGTAGTAATGTGTTCTATTTTTTGCTGCTTTAGAAAGTTTTCCATGGTTATGGTCTTAAGGGCAAGTGATTGTAAGAATAATAGGCTTCTATTTTACAGTTTCTTGCCTGTTACATACATTCTCTTAATGTGGAACTAGCTGTAGTTTCTGGCTGCTGACCTCTTTCATTGTTACTTGTCTCATTGTGGTCACTTTACGGTATGTTTGGCCTTGAGGCATTTCTGCGTGGCAGTGTTGGATTCTTTTCCTGTGGGGAACCATGGAGAATTGTGCGGGGATGTGCTAATCAACTGGCCAGCTGTTTAGTTCTGGCCGGGTAGACTTTTGCTACCACTTGTGAGGCTTGTTGAACTGTTGAAAGGTTGGTTATTTATAGAAAGCTTATATTCAGGACCTTTCAGAACTGTAGTACGAGTGTGTTCTTGTACTGTTTTTAGTAAAATTAGCACAGATTTAACGACCTGATTTTTACATTGCTCTCTTCTTCCCAGGGACTTGGTCTTGTCCAGCTGGCTAGGCCCCTTACCTAAACAACTTCAGGTATCTTTTTGCCGAATACTTTGGGTACTTAAATAACAAGTTTCCTTGGTCTGTGTCTCTCCTAGGTGGGCTCTGTTGTATCCGTTGGTTGGCTCCGATCTAAGAAGGCTGTTGACTGGCGACTCTTCCGCAACATTTTTATGGCTTGGTTTGTCACGGTCCCCATTTCTGGCATTATCAGTGCTGCTATCATGGCAGTCTTTAAATATCTCATCTTGAGAGTGTGAATCTGAGATTTAAATTTATGTCAATGTTTAGGACCACCGTACATGTTCCTGCTCCCTTGAAGAATGATTACAGTGTTACCGAAGACCTGACAAAAGTCTTTTTAAAGTTTGGGAGCTGTGGAAAGGAAGTGTTACTTTATGCTGTAACTGCTTTTGTGCTAAATATGACTTGTCTCAAAATTAGCTATGTAAAATAGCCAGGTTTCCACTGGTTCCTGCTGAGGTCCCCTTCTGGGCTGTGAATTCCTGTACATATTTCTTTACTTTTTGTATCAGGCTTCAATTCCATTCTATTTTAATGTTGTCTCTGAAGATAATTGTGTATGTATGTATGTGTGTGTGTGTTTCTTTTTTTTTTTTTTAAACAACCATGCAGAGTCAGTTGACAGAGTATACTCTGCTTTGTTGGTTTCACCAGCTTCTGCCCTAACATGCACAGGGATTTAACAACAAAACTTATAACTGAAGCTTCCCTTGTAGCCTCCTATAGAAATAGAGTCATTGGCACTCTGACTCTGATAGTCGTGGCAGATTGTATTGGCATTTGTGGGAACTTTAGAGGGATGAGGTCCTTTGAACTCTGAAAATTTAAGTTACTTAGTAACTTCTTTGCAAGCAGTTAATTGACTGTTGCTAAGAATTAGGGGGAAAAAGCCTTTTGGCAGTCTTCATAAGTTTTTTAAGCTTTTTCTGACAGTGTGGGATGGATGAATGAAGTGGAATATGAACTTTGGGCAAGTTAAATGGGACAGCCTTCCATGTTCATCTGTCTACCTCTTAACTAAATAAAAAAGGCCTACAGTTTTTAGAAAATCGGTTCTCATGTTTTTTGTTCATATTTGAATTGTCTGCTTCTGATCAGTGAGTCTTACATTGTTCTTACGAATGTTTGAATGTCTTCACAAGTGAGTTGCTATCCACCTTCAAGTTCTACATTCTCTTTCTATTTCTGTGATCCCAGGATACACATGACTTTACTGCCTGGGGATTGTTGGAGCAGCCTGGCAGTTTTCCTTTAATAGCACAATTTAAGGACATTTTCATGTTGGTACTTACAGATACACTTATTTTTAACAACTTGAGTTTTCTTTTCCTGTTTGAATGGACTGTTCTCCTGGCTCACTCTCCTGAATGCTGGGATTATCGACGCTCACCACCATGGTTGGCCCTAACTTATTTTACATAGATTGTTTCTAGCTTTGATATTACACAGAAAGCTGAGATGAGTTTTGTATGTGTGGACTTCAGCTTCATTCAGCAATTGCCAGTTCTGGATTCTTCAGTCTCGACCTGTTATTTCTTTCATCCTTGCTCAGAACAGTTAATAAAAAGTATAGTTCTTTGTTAACTAAGTTGATGGTTTCTGCCCTAGAAGTTGTGGGGCAATACTTTCGAAGTCTTGGTTTTGTTTATTGTTTTAAAAGAATCCAGCATTGAGACTATCAAAGGATAAGGCTACGCCTAGTCAGACCTGTGCCTGCCCTGCGGCTTCCCATAAGCCCAGGTTTTTCCAGATCCCTGTGCTTAACGGAGAGCAGTACTCTTCCCAACATTTTGGAAGAACTGCTGTTCCTGGGAAGGAGGAGCCCTAACACTGTCTAATAAGGACACATGCTGAAAGAACTCTGAACGGTTTTCTCACACATCACACAAAATCAAGGTCGTATACAATTCAATAAGGAATTTTAATAAAAACCGAAGTCTCTTGCTGTTTTCCCTTTCCTCCGTCAACCACTTGGGTATTTGCTGCTGTCCATCTAAATAGTTTGACTTTTAGGCCGAGTCTATGGTCAGCAGTTGTGGGATTGCAGGGCCTTTCTCTTGGGCAGTTCTCAACCAGGGGTAATTTTTACTAGTCCCATCACCGTATGTGACTGTTGTGAGACATTTTTCATTGTCACAACTGACCGGGGCTGCTGCTATAAGTATCTGAGGTGAGAAACCCTGATGCAGAGTGATCTGGTTGGGCTCTTTGCCTGGGGAACCCTAGAGAAGACTAGGAAGGGCAAAGACCTGATGCTCCTAAGTTGTGAGGCTCAGTGAGAGAAGTAGTCACCATGTGTTTTAACCTTCCTGTTTGCGGTCCTTGCTTTGCATGGCTCTGATCAGCGTGAATTTCTGTGGATTAGGTAAATAATATCAGTGCCTGGTCAACATGGTTCACTTCTCAGTCACCTTGGGTTATTAGCTGAGTAACTGGATAGAGTGCAAATTTATTGCTCCCTTTTCAGTCTGCAGATCTTGAGAAAATGCCAGCTGCGGGTCATGATCTGTGATCAGCATGTCTTTCTTGCCAAGTGTGTTGGTAATTCGTTAACTGTGCAGTACTCATGACCCAGGTTTTGATTGTGTGTTGCCTCCTTAACTCTCAGCAGTAGGGATGCTAGGCTAACTTTAGACTGCTGTTGAGTTATGCTGTAGCTTCTCTTGTGAAAATCTGCTTTTTATCATCAAACACCATTTTTATCATTATAGCCAGTAGATAAAGTTTATTTCAATTTTTAAAGTTTAATTTAAAACATTTTATTTTGAGATGGGATCTCGCTAATTTCCCCTGGCTGTCTTGAGCCCCTGGGCTCAAGTGATCCTCTTGCCTTAGCTGAGACACCAAGTGAGTGCACCGTGTCTCCCTGAAAACTTTAGACTCCTGGAGAGGCTCTTGATGATACACTCAACAGCTTGCAGATTTACCTGAAGTTTCAAAGAAATTGAGCTCATCATGGTAAAAATTAACAGTAACATTCAGTGGGACAGAAACTGCAAATGACTTCAGGAGTCAAACTGCACATTAATTGAGGTATAGTTGAAAATTGATGGGGTGGCTTGGCTGTTGGGGAAATTCTAGGTAGGCAAACAAAGGAACTTAATGAAGATAACAAAGAGAGAAGTGGTTACGGTAAAGAGACACCACCGAGGAAGTGATGCTGGCCAGAACTTGACAATAAGAGACCTCTTGGAAATATTTCATAACACTCAAAGCCCGAAGGGTAAGACGGTGGAAGCTGATGAAAAAATAAATAGAACACTTAATGCCAGTATTTCTAGTGTCTCAAATTTAGCATACTAAAAATTGTGATTTTACTATTTGCCATTTCTTTATTTCAAAATATTTTAACAAGTTTTAAAAGTTCACTGGACACCTACCTGTTATTAGATCCCTTTGCATGGCATTAGTGTGCATGGTCATTTTTTTTTTTTTTTTTGCGGCACCGGGGATTGAACTTACAACCTCGCACCTGCCAGGGCAGGCGCTTAAGCCGATGAGCCAAACTCCCAGTCCTAGTTTTTTGAGGCAGGGTCGCACTATGTAGCTCAGGTCAGCCTTGCGCTCACGTTGTAGCCCAAGCGGGCCTCAAACTCACAACGCTCCACCTACCTCAGCCTCCCGAGTGCTGGGATTAAAGGCGTGTGCCACCATGCCCGGCTTGTGCATGGTCATTTTTGTGGATTCACATCTGGTGGGGGTGTCTGTACATTGTCTCAGCTCCCACCTGCTGTGTCCCATTCCCAAGTCTTTTGGACAAAGTGCACTTGCAGCCTGATGTCACATGGAAGACAAATGCCTGATTTTGGGAACCCAGAGGCTTAACTGCTGCTTCTTTAAAAATGAAAGTATTGTTATGAAAACAGTCACAGTATATACCTGAAAGACCATAAGGGGCTCCATGCAGTCTACCCATTGTCTAACGCCAGCAAGCTCCAACAACAATCAACCTTGCTATTCTTGTTTCATCCATTTCCTCCCCACACACATTTTTTACGGTTATTTTAAACCAAATCCCAGACATATCCCACCTGTACAATACTTCAGGATGTGTCTAAGAGATAGTGGTTTTTTTAAAAAAAAGTGTTAGCATGATGTGTTGTAAAATTAATAGTTTATTAATAATCATCTAATACTCCATCTGCCCTGCATTTTAGACTTTTAAGTTTTTCTGGCTGTAGCCCCTTCATCTCTTCCAAAATGTCTGGGTCTCCAATTTCTGCACCTTCCGGTGTCCAGCTTAGCTTCAGCCTTCCGGGTCTGCCAAGTCCATCTGCTTTCCAGCTGCCGCAGCTTTGTGATTATCTATTTTTGATACCTCTGTGATTATCTATTTTTGATGCTGTGTTGGTGGTGGTTCAAAGGCTGAGAAGATAATTGTTTTCATCTGTGTTTACCTAAGAATTCTTGATTAGTTTATATTTTAGTAATATTTTTTAAAAGTGAAAAATTTATTGGACTATGGACATTAAAAAAGAATTTTAACAGTTAGGTATAGAAAGTAGAGAATGAAAGAACCAGGTTAGTTTTCCCCTTTCCCAATCTCATTACCCAAAGGAAACATCTTTCAAAAGTTTGCAAATCCTTTAGGAATTTTGCCTAGCTGTGTGGTTGCATATGCACAAATACCTGCAGAATCTAGGAGATAAAGCTGTTTATTCTGTGGTAAAGCCCCCTTGGTATGTAGGAGTCAGATTGTTTCATTCCTAGAATAAATGTCCATGCTGAATCACATGGTAATTGACACTAAGTGGGTGTTACACAATTGTGCATGTGTTTACTTGCAGGTTGCCATAAATGTTGAAAACGGGGCTAAACTGGGCCAAGCCAGTGCTTTCATTTCCTTACTGGCAGGAAATAAAAGGATTTGTTCTAACTCTGCCTCACTTTCACCTCTAAGCAATGTAAAGTTGCTTTCCAAATATGATAAAGATTTGCTCATTAAAAGCTGGCTTATGATGATCCCTGTAAAGCCTCGTGGTATGGAGATATCTGTACTTCCTCCATTGTCCTATTTTTGCTGGGTATAAGATGTTTGCAAATACCCTAATTGCTAATAATTTTCTCTTGGCTCTCATCAAAAGCTTGATCACTGTTCTGAATTTCTTGAGTTTGCCAAACTCATTCCTCATCATGTGAAAATTGTTTCTTTTTAACTGTTCTCTGCCTCTATCTTCACCTGGATTGAGAGACCTATGTTCTTTAACCTTCCTTTGTTTCACCTGAGACACAATGAGATCCTTGAAAAGCCGAAAAGGGCCAGCCAACTGCAGATGGTGGAGGTGCTCATGCCAAACTTTAGTTTTGTGAGAGATGGAGACTTTTGAGACTTTATTAATAAACTTAAAAAATGACTACTAAAATAAAACACTGAAATTGCTCATTGGCAGTAGTACTTGCTTTTCTAATGATTGGGTTTTTGTGTAAACTCCTTTTATATTCAGAGATACTGCGAGATTTCTTGATCACTTCTGAACACACTCTGGTGCAATACAGAAAACTGTTTATTAAAAGGAACAGGATGGTTATTTTCTGGGAACTACTGAAATGGTAGCAAGCTCTCCTCCCAGGGTATTATTGCCGAAGACCTAGATAGCAGGTCTCCACTTCCCATTCGTTCTATTTCTAGAAGCAAGCAAATGTTCTCTAATTGCAGGCTTGGGCTGAATGCTTCAGCAGTGTTTCCCACTGTGCTAATTGGAAAAATATAATTTTCAACTGACTGTGTCCTGCTTTGTAAAATAATAGTTGGCAGCTGAGTTGCCAGTTTGGTTCCTAAAGTGAACTAATATTTAGTTGTTTAGTAGCATGGATAATGGATAATCGACCTTTGGAAGTCTCAGGGAGAACCTGTGCTGTGTACAAGAGCCATTAGAGAACTAACTTTAGCCTAGGAACACTGAGGAACTCACCCACTGATTCCATATCTTTTTCTAGGAGCCTTTATTGAATTTAATTTCAATTAAAACTTTTGGGGGGAATGTTCTGGGAATGTTAGTCAATATTGCCCATTAATTGAACAGTCCTGTGATTGGCCTTATGCATTCCTTAGTGATTTGAAAGGAAGCTAAATTTCTTTTAGCTAAAGCTCTGGCTTCTTTCAAGTTTCCCATCAGCCTGAATGTGGTTGACTGTACCAGCTCTTTGGAAATACTATCGGTGTGGGGGTACAGAGTTGGTAAGTGACACTTCTATTTAGAGTCTCTCATTTCTTCTAGAGTGGTCCTATTGCATTCCACACAGAATCATTGTCCAGCACTGAGAAGGGCTTTCCAGTCTAAGTTGCCACTGGAAGCAGAGACCCCAGAGTCAGCGGATTACCGCCTATGTGCAATGTAGTATTGTATTTAAGAGCAGAAGCTTTGGAACCAGACTTTCCTGGTTTTTCCTTTTTTATTTTATTTTATTTTTTTTGGTAGTGCTAGAAATAAGGACCTCATACTTTCACTGAGCTACATTCTCAGCCATTTATTTGAGACCAACTCTTGCTGAGTTGCCCAGGCTGGTCTCCTGCTTTAACCTCCTGAGTAGCTTGGATTACAGGCTTGTGTCACCATGCCTGGTCCCTGTCAGGGTTCTCATTCCAGCTCTGCCACTTCTAGTTAATGTGACCTGGGAGGATACTCTTTCTAAACCTCAGTTCTCTCATTTAAAGATTAGTGATGATGCTAGTATTCTTGTCACAGGATTTTCATGAGGACTAAATAAAATAACGCATGTGATGTGTGCAGTGCCTGACTTCTTAAGCACTCCTTTGTGTTTATCTCATTCACCAAGTAGATACACAACTTTTCTTGACATGGTAATATTCCTCTTGGCATTGATTCCCTTGGTATCTTTTTCTCACCATGGTGTGACAAATAATTTTCCTGAACTATCTTCATGTTTTAAAGTCTAAAATTAAAAAAAAGAAAAGAAAAAAGTCTGAAATGAAGGATTTAATTTTGGTGCACTGACTTTGAAGACAAGAATATGTGACTGTATTAATTCAGATGAAAAACTTCAAGAACAAAAAATATTTATTTCTTTTTCAAGTGAGAAGAATAAAAGAAAAAGAAAAAAAGCCCAGGACTGTTATGGTGGTTCCCTGATCAGCAAAGTAGAAAGACAGACTTTGTTTTCCCATCCCCAACAGGTGGTTACCTCCTCTAGATCCAAGGGTCCCAAGGTATCAGCTGTCTTATTCTTGGTAACAGGAAGCTTGACCACATCATTTAGAATCCTGGTGAACAGCAAATAGGTAGATACTTTAGTAAGACACATGTACTTTCTAGGAGGTGGATACAAATCCTTGTCCTGGTACCAAATTTCTCCATCAGGATCTGGTCAGGAGACAGAAATCGTAGTTATTGCAACACAATTTACAGTTAGAATTTTAGTTGTTAAATAGGTCGAAAGTGTTAACCAGGTCACTAAGTGGCAAGAAACAAACCCTAATGTGGCATTGTGGTAGCAGTCACAAGGCTGGAGGAATGAAGGAAAGAGGCTGCAAGTACTAAGCGTTAGAAGGTTGGAGACGCTCTCTGTACTGCCCTCTGAGGAAGGGCACTGCTGGCACTGGTGCGGTTGTCAGCTCAAAGCCCCATGGTCCTAGACCCAAAGCTGTGGAGGTGGCCGTGCTGGTGGCCGATGAGGTTCCCGAGTGTGAACGGGTTAGTTCAGTGAGCGTGGAGCCTGACCTCCATGTCAGAAGAAGCGTGTGAGGTTGGTTTTGGGGAAGAGGAACCAAACGGGACTATGCTGATTCTCCTTCCCCCAGTCTTGTCTTTTCAGTGTCCCTCGTGTGCAGAGTGAGAGGGCGGCGACTGTGTGACAGCTGGTTGGAAAGAGCCCAGACCCCAACATCAACAGCAGAGGCCAGGGGGCTTGATGGGAAGCTGAGCTGGGATAGCTTCACGGCTGACAGGGGCATCTGCAGGGTTTCTCCATTTTAAAGGCATCTTTATCCCCATGGAGTGATACATTGTCTGGGGGAGATACTTTGAGATCGTGTGTGTAAATACCTTGTGCCCCAGCGGTTGTTCACCCAATGACCTTAGCGCCCACTGAAGGATCTCGCTTCAGTCAGTAATTATTAAGATGACTGCAGAACGTGGTTTTAAAAAAATTTTTTTCACTTCTTGCACATTTATGAGTTGGCATTCTTTGGTGAAGGAGAACTTTTCCTTCTTCCTCACAACTTGTCCTAGGAAATGAGGGTTTTTTGGGGTGGTCTCATATCCAGTGAAAAGTTGTGGCTCTCTGTTACTAAGGACTTGGGGTAAGACAGATCGTGGCCTTGGCAGCCAGCACTCAGTTTGATCCCTGAGCAGTCTTTTTACTGTGACTGCAATCAACTGGAATTGTAATATCTTCTAGCAATAAGAAAGGATTAGTGTTTTGCGTGTGGATGGGTGGGAAAGTCACCTGAACTCGGTTGGTGTTTGGTGTTTTAGGGTTGGGATTATCATTTTCCTGAGACCAAAGGCTCAGGGCTTCTTAATTTTGGCTGCACGTTGTACTTTCCTGGCGAGCTTAGGCCTGGGTTCTAACTGGGCGCCTCTGGATTTAATTGGGACAGGTGTGGCCTGGGCGTTAAGATTCTTTTAAAGCCCTAGTGGGGGTTGCAGCATGCTTCCGGCATTGAGAACCCTAGAAAAGGTGGCCTGGTTTGCCCATGTGGGGTACATTGGTGCTCCCCGTTAGAAATTGGGTAGGAATGGAGGAACTGAGCCAGGAATATTGTGTCTTGCTTTTAAATCACCACTTAAAAACAAAAACAAAAACAAAAACTGATCACTGTTACTGTTTGAACACTTGGTAAAATTAGAGATTTGATTTCTCACTTTCAGGACAAGGTAACTATTCTCAATGTTTAATTTCATGCCCTTGGTTCAGAACCTGGTAACAAGATTTAAAATGCTTTTCTTGATGAGTCACAAGCTATGTAAAAATGGAAACACCATTGTCTTAAGGCGGAGTGAATAAGAGAATCCTGAAGTGAGTATATAACAAAAGATGCACTGAGTAGGAAAGACAGCACTTGCTTTTGATCTCTGTCCCATACTCACCATTGTGTTGCCTACTTATTGTAAAGCAGGTCTTTAAAACTTTTAAAATACGTCAGATACAGAAACGATATAAAGAATAAAATAAAGAGGGCTGGGAGTGTAGCTCGGGTACTAGAGCATGTGCTTGGCATGCTTGGAGCCCTGGGTTCAGTCCCCAGCACTACAAAAGAATACAATTACGAACGTTCTTGTACCCACTACAAAGCTTATGATTCTAAGGCCTGGATGGTTTTTCTCTTGTCCCATTTAGAAATATTAACTACTGACTGAATTTGGTGTTTATTATTATTTTATTTTTACTACACATGTGCATATACCCCTAAATATATATATTAACCTTTTGTATGTTTTAAAACCATATGTAAATGATCTAATATATATACATTCTTACACAAATTATTTTTGCTGAGCATTGTAGTTGTGAGATTCCTCCATGTTAATACAACCTCACATAGGTAGTTTTGCCTCAACCCTGACCACACCAGTTTGTTATCTGTTCTGGTCAATATTTAGGTGGTTTCCATCTTGGGGCAATTAAAAGGAATATTGCTATTAGCAGTTGTTTGGGGGGGGGTGCTGGTGCTGAGGATCAAACCCAGGGCCTCCCCAGGGCCTTATGCATTCTAGGCGAAAAAGTGCTTTACCAGTGAGCTACACCCCCAGCCTCTCCAGTAACTTTTTTTTTCTTTGAAAGTCTAGAGGTTGAATGCAGCCTTTGCACTGAGCTACATCCCCAGCTCTTTTTATTTTATTTTTATTTTATTTTTAGGTATCAGGAATCGAACTCAGAACCTTGCACTTGCCATGCAGGCGCTTATGCTGTTAAGCTATATCCCTGGCCCCAGCCCTTTTTATTTCAAGACAGGGTTTTGCTCAGTTGTTAAGTTGCTCAGGCTAGACTCAAACTTGAGACCCTCCTGTTTTACCCTCCCAGAGTGCTGGGATTTTAGGCATGTATCACCATGCTCAGTTTTTATTGGCATTCTTGTATTTGTTTCCTTGGGTACCTGTGCAAGAGTTTCTTAGGGTTTAAATCTACTCCTAGGGTTTCTAGGAGTAGACTTGCTATGTAATGTATGTTCATCCTTAATCTTACTGCCAAACTGCTCACCAAATTAAACCAATTATACTCCCATCAAAGTGTAAGAGTTTCATGTATGCCTTTGGTAGTATTTAGTAATGTTAGACCTCGGAGTTTTTGCCCAATACATTATTTTATAATTTCACAATCCTCTGAGGTAGCTTTTTCATTTTGGGTGAAGAAATCAAGGTTCAGATATTAAATAGCTTTTCCAGGGACACAGAAAATAATAGATGGGTTTGGTTATACCCAGGTCTGCCAGATTCCAAGGCTCTTGACAAGTACGAAGTCATTGGAACCTTGTAGAGCTTCTGAACCTGTAACTGGAAATGAGTATCTACAGGGAGAGATGGGCAAAGGACCAAGATTTAGGAAGGAATGAAAAGTGCAGGGAAACAAAGAATAGAATGAAGTACACAAGGCAAGACACGTCAACAATGGCTCATCTTCCGCACCAGCACAAGTAAAGGATAATGGGCAGGTTAGGAATAACCACAGTTTGATCCGCTTCCCTTAGAGGCAAGATCTCTGTCTGCTCCAAAAGCTAGGTGGGATCTCACTGCGCTGACAGCAAAAGTGACTGCCAGTTTCTATGTCCAGATCTTAAAAGGCTGGCAGCTTCTACTTTCTGTCTTAGATCATTTGCTGTGGGTAAAGGCAGTGCCATAAAAAAGTCTTAACTGCCCTGGGACTGCTATATGGGGTGGGTCAAGCGGATTCATGGTGTGGAACTAAGGTCTCTCCCCTCCCTTCTTTAGCGAACTGCCCTGGATAAACGCTCAGCCAACAGCTCTCATTTTGCATTAGAAGTTGTGTGAATAAACCATTGTGGAAGTTGATTATCTGGCTCCAGGTAAACAGAAAAGGGTAGTCATTCTAAGTGCTTCTCAAATACCTAATCCTCCATGTGCAGGCAAAAATAAAATGCTTGTTTTAACTCAATGCGTTTTTGTTATGTAACGATAGAGCTGTAACTAAGGCACAAGCTGAAGAGATGCTTTTTACCTTCATGGATATCAAACTATATATTGTATCAGATCATAGTGCATTGAAGCTAGAAATCACTGGCAAAAGACAGAAATTATGCAAACACATGGCAATTGAACAATACACTCTTGAATAATGAAAGGGTCATAGAAAAATTCAACAAAGAAATTAGTTCCTAAAATAAAATGATAATGTCAGTACAACACACCAGAACCTATGGGATACAATGTAAACAGTCTTAAGAGAAAAGTTTGTAGTTCTGAATATCTATATTAGAAAAACAGTGAGTCTAAATAAATAACCTAATGATGTACCTGAAGGTCCTAGAAAAAACAAGAACAATTCCAGTTCAAAGCTAGTATAAGGAAGAAAACTATGCAATTCAAAAATTTAAGCCCACCTTTTAAATTTACTTGTCCCATGCTATATAAACAGTACATTATTAGTTACCTGCCTATGTTCTCAATTGCTGTTTTCATTTTTCTATGTTCTAGTCTAGTCTTTACGTGAAATGCATATTTAACTTGTAATTAAATATGTAATTATGAAATAAGTAGAAACAATTTATATTTCCTGTGTCATATAATTTTTAGATGGGTCTTGGCCAAAGGGAAATCAGACAATAATTAGGGTGGTACAAAATTAGTCGTAACTGTCATTAATTGAACCTTCACTTCTTTACCTCATTTACTCCTCACGGTAATTCAGTAGAAATATTCATCTTACTGATGAGACTCTTACTGAGGCATTGTAGAAGTTAGGAAAGCAGCCCAAGGTCATGCAGCCAGCATGGTAAGGAGTCTCTCATCACAGTGGTGGAGAAAGTAGGAGCAAAGCAAGGACAGTGTATATGGTGCACTGGCGTTCAGCCAACAGAGGAAGACATTTCCAAGCCTGAGATGAATGAGACTGCCAGATGCCAGCTGGCTTGGGCCTCTGAGTACATGCAAAATCGTTTAGGGACCATTGAAACAATTTGGAGCATGCTTTGACAATTCTTCTGTCAAAAAATTCTACAGCCAGCAGAAGATCTGGGTACCATACAGACACAGACTACCATTGAGATGCCTGTGTGTCATCAGTGAAGGGGTCCTTAGCCTCAAGCTTTTGGCTCTGTGCTTTTGGGGTCTTCAAAGTCAATAAAAACAAGTGAGTGATTGAAGGAGAAAGACAATGAAGCCCAAGGTTGTGGTTGATTTTGGCTTTGCACAAGGTAGAGATGTTCGTGTTAATCTGTTTATGGATTTCGTGTCTCGTACTCTTAGATTTCCTACATAGACAGACCAGTGTGGAGTGCTGCAATCACGATTTTAAGAATACTGATAATGCTGCCCTTTCAGGATGTCTGGCATGCAACGCTCTTTCCCAGTGCACCCCAGGGTGTGGCAGTGTGGTTTACCTTGATTATCAGGGCAACCTTCAGGTATCAAGGACCACAGCAGGATAAGCTGAGTTTTCCCCCAACCTGTGTGAAAGAGGGGGCTCATCTGCCCATAGTCTCTTGACCCCAACTTTACAGAACTTTCTCCCAAATGGAGCAGAGCTCAGGGGGAGGAGGAAGGATGATGCAAAACTGCCGGGACATGCAGATGAGAAACATGTTTGGGACAGGTAGGCTGTTCCAGGCACTGCCTTTGCCAGACCACAGGTTGACACCAGACCAGCTGGGCTTGCTTCCTTGTTCCTTCCGAGCAGCCCTCCCGCCACCAAAAGCAGCCAGACATTCAGGAAGGGCAGGGCCATAGCAGGCAGCTGGTGTCACCAGTGGACACTTCACTCTCTTGAGGCACTGGCCAGGATATGTGGCAAAAGGTACATCCCAGCCCTTTTTAACATTTTGAACCTGGCTTGGCCTGGCATTGGGGTGGTCGTTCCTAATCTGACCACAGGCGTTTCTTGTGCCTCCCTTGGGCTAATAGAGCTTTTACATCCTGAGCTTGGAAATGAATTATAAAGATGTTATACAGACAAATTATGTTATTCATTCGTTGAAGATTTTTCCAATGACACTTTTGTTGTTGTTTCTTTGTATGCGGTACTGGGGTGTGAACACAGGGCCCTTGTACTGAGTACATCCCAGCCCTTTTGAAAATTTTGAAATGGTTGCTAAATTGCTAAATGACCCAGGCTGAGCTCAAACTTGTGCTTCACCTTCCCCGAGTGCTAGGATGACAGGCCTGTGCCACCCAAGTATTTTCCGTCTGCTTTTCTTTGAGTTTCTATTTTTTAAAAACCTATTTATTTATTTATTTGTCTTTTTGAGACAGGGTCTCACTATGCAGTTTAGGCAGGCCTGGAGCTCACTCTCTAGCCTAGGCTGGTCTCAACCTTGCAATGATCCTCCTGCCTCAGCCTCCTGAGTGCTGGGATTACAGGCATGCACCACCACGCCCAGTTTGAGTTTCTTCAAGAAGTGTGGGGATATGGACACATCTGTGCATCATCACTCAGTATCCTTTCTTTCTTCCCTTTCTCCTTCTCAGCAGCCTCAGATTTCTAGTGAGATATTTAAGTGATCTTGGCTATAAACCGACCCAAACAAACCAACTGTAACCTCCAGGATGGACACATGAACAACTCTGGCCTATTCAGAGGGAAGCTCAGGCCTTTTTGCAGGATTCTGGAATGGAGAATTTCCTGCTGTTTGTCAGAGGAAAGATGCAGATCTTGGTATCCATCTTGGGAGTGCAGGGTCTAAGCTTTTACCAAGCAATCAGGGCAAGACAAAGGTTTCTGTGATATTCTTAAGCCACTGGATGAGGAGGCCTCTGTGGATTTTTCTCTTATGTGGGCCGACACAGATCTTGGGTTGTTTAAGCTAGTTTGAGTTATGTTTTCTGTTTCTTGCAACTGAAATCATCCTCACTGGTATTCCTCTGACGTTAGTCACTACTTTATCTGAGCTGTTCAGCAGTCACAAAGCTGACACAAAGGGAAACAAATCAGCAGCCAGGCCCCGGCCCTTCTGTGAAGACAGAACTGAAGTTCTTAGCGCCCTGGGCTGTGGGCTCCTGGGGAGGCAGCGCTGAGCTGTTCACCCCAACATTCCCTGCAGATGTGGGGCCTTTCTTTCCAGAGATGAGGGGGACCTAATTTCTCTGTCCTGTGGATGTGAAATATCAAGAAGTCATGCAAACAGGTATGTGAATTCTTAGTAACTAGAGGGCTATATTCAGCCCCTCATGGAACAACAGATGTTTGGAGATGCTATAAATAATCATGAATGTGTTATGTTGTCCCACCCCGTCCTTCCCATCTTCACTTAGTGATACTGAAAACACTACCCTGCTTCCTGTTTTTGTTTTCCATAGCTCCTTCCCATGGGGTCTCACCAGATGACCCTGGGGATAGGATAGGCTTCCTGGGCCCTATCAGGTGTCTTTTTCTCTTATCAGCCTCAGGCAGCTTGGTGCCTGCCAGCCCCACCCAGCATGCTCTGCCTGGATACAAAGATCCCTCCCACCCCACTGCTGGGTCTCTCTTGTTCCAGTTTCTTAATTTTTGTTCAGGAAGATGAAGTATCCTTTGTGGAGGATTAAAAAAGAGAGAGAGGCTCAGAGACAAAGAACGTAAACTGTAAACCAATTTAAAAGTTAATATAAAATCACAATCATGAAAATAGTTTGGTGCCAGTAGTTCAGAACAGGGATCATCTGATTGGCATTGGTTGAAGTAAACCCGAGAGTGTATTATAGCTAAGAATTTACTGCATGGTAAAAATGGTACAGGATTTCAGAACACTTGGGGGAAAGGTTAATGCAGTGGCTCTCGGCTGGAGCTGATTTTGTCTCCTTAAGGACACATGGTGATCTCTAGAGATGGTTTTGGTCATCATACCTGGGGGGATACAGTTATAGAGGTCAGGGAATGTTGCTAAAATCTACAGTGTACAAAACAGCCTCCACCAGAGCAAAGAGTTACTCAGCTCCAAATCTTAGTAGTCGTTACTGTTGAGAAACCTTGGGGTGATGGCAATGACTGGAACAGTTGGCTGCCCATGTGGGAAAAGAAAAACAAAGTTAGATTCTGAATCATCCTGCAACTAAAGTGACTTCAAGTTAGATGAAAATACATTTCAGTAAGTAGACTCTTTAATATTTTAAGTGAGATATAGAAGAAACATGGATACATTTTATCCTTATGATGTAAACACTTGTCCCATCACATAAAGCAGAAACAAAGAAATACTGAGTTAACTCTATAACCATCCAAAAACACCATACAGTTGATTTTAGCCAAAAGGGCCAAGAAGCGATTAAAAAAAAAAAGGACAAAAAACAAGAGCGGTAGCATATGAGACAAAGGATTACTATTTTCAGTATATAAAATGCTCTTAGAAATAAGAAAAAAAACTACAGGGCTGGAGGTTTAGCTCAGCAGCACAAGCGCCTGCTTGGCAAGTGGGAGATCATGAGTTTGATTCCTGGTACCAAAAAGAAAAAAAAGAAAAAAGACTACAGTATGATATAACGGACTACTATTTGGCTATAAAGAAGCCCAAATTTGAGACATTTATAGGAAAATGGAGGCACCTGGGAAGTACAATTTTGAATGAAGTAAATCGGACACAAGCTTGAATACTGTATGGTGTTTCTTGTTTCAGCGAGGCAAAATACAAAGGAAGAGAAAAATAAAGGCTAGAAGGAGACAAGGGAATTGATTTCTTGCAGACAGGAAGGGGTCCCGGGGACCGAGGGCGAGGGGCAGAGGGGAGGGGATGGGGAAATAGAGTGAAGACGGGCCACACGCAGGAGCCTAAAAACCTCAGTGAATACGGACACTATATGCCATAAACGTGAACTGGGATTACTAATATCAACAAGAATGAAAAGGGGGAACGAGGAATTAAAGGAGAAGCCAGGGAGGGAGGAGGGAGGTGGTCTAAGAAAAGAGAAAAGCTAATAGGAGATTAACAATGGTTAATATATTGTGTATTATTTTAAAAGCTGCTCAGATTACAAGATAAAGACATGAGAAATTGATCAAACAATGTAAGCACAAACCATTCTTTTCAATGAACTAGTAGACATTAGTAGAATAAAAAAGAAAAGAAAAAGAAGAAAAGAAGCTATATTATGTACATGTACCAACTCCTCAGGAATCATAAAATGCATGTACTGCAAACATGTCCTAATAAATTAAAAAAAAAGTCTATCAGGAAAAAAAGAAAAATGGGCAAAGGATATGTATGAATGGGAAGGTTATAAAAGATAGATATATGTAGTCAATAACCAAAGACAGTGTTCAATTTTTTTGGAGTAAGTACAGGAATAGAAATTTTACCTATTAAACTAGAAAAGATGAAAACTAATAAAACCACATCTGTGTTAGGGAGTGTTGAAGAAACGGTACCCTCACGTACTGGCAGAGGAGTGCAAAGTTACATTTGGTTATCAATATCTTAATCTGAAAAAAGGAAATAATCATGCCCGTGTGGAAAAAAAACAAAACCAAACTCTCAGAAAATATTCACTGTGGCATTGTTACAATTGAAAAAAATTAGAGAGAACCTAAGTGCCCAGCAGTCATCTCTGTGATGGAGTACTATGTTTGCGGTCATTAATTATAGTGTAACCCTAGCTTAAAAGGATAGTTACTTTGGAAAAATGTTTGCTACTTATTCAGAAAGGGAAAAACAAACTGTAAAATATTGTAAGAATTTCCAAAAAGATACTGCTCTCTGATAAGCAAGAAGAGAATGTTATTTTAAAATCTCAGAGCAGAGAGGTTGTAGAGTACTAACTGGATTACAAATAGTGTTCTCCTTAGACATTGGCAATCTGCTGGTCTTTGGAGTAGTCTTCCTTTCCTCTCTGGAGCCACAGTCTCCCGGTCTGTCTGATGGGGCTTGGGTGATGTCAGACTGCCATGTGCCTACAGTTTGCAGTTCCTGCTGTGGAAGGCTGACAAGCTTTGGTTTTTCCTGGGCATAGCTATGGTTTGCATATAACATTTCCCCCCCAAAAGCTCATGTGTTCGTAGGTGATAGGATCATGAGGGCTTTAACATTTATCAGTGAATTAACCCATTGATGGGTTCATACTTTAATTGCATGGTTGGGAAGTGTTGGAAATTTAGGAGATGGGGCTTCATAGAAGGGAGTTGGTCAGGGGACATGATTTTAGCACTACATCTTGTCTCCAGCTGCCTCCTCCTCCTTCTACCTCCTCCTTCTCTTCCCCCTTCCCTTCTCCTTCTACTTCCTCTCCCTCCTCTTCTCCCCCTCTCCCTTCACACACACATACACACACACACACATACACACACACACACACACACAATTTCTGGCTGCCATTAGGTAAGCAGTTTTCGTCTGGCATTCCTTTCTGCCATGATGTCTGTGCCTCCCCGTAGACCAAAAAACAAATGAACCAGGTGACCATTGACTGAAACTTCTGAAGCCATGAGCTACAACAAACATTTACTCCTTTAAAAAACAATTTTTTTAAAAAGGTATTTTGTCATAGCAATGCAAAGATGATTTAACACTCTGGTCCATGTGATCCCTGAATTTAGGTGCTTATTTTAATGAAAACTTTACTATAGTAAAAGCAAATACTGACCCATTATCAACTGTCAGCTCTGCAGAAGAAAATGTAAGCCAAGGGACAGCGTGGCTTACACATGCAGAGACTGCTAATGAGCCAGGTTAGGGCTGACTGTGGATGAAAAGATGATGTCTGCAGTTGACCCTGAACACTCAGTGTAGACTTTGAGGATCTTTCTTCACATATCACCAAGCTCTAAATACAATTAGGTCATTTTTTCTATATTAGATAATTTTAATAACATTCAATTGTACTGAACTAAGTCAGTGAATTACATTTTTAAAGGTGCTTTTCTTTATCAGTGTAACAATTTAGTGCGACCTTGAACTTGGATAGTATGTTCTTTGTCCCTGATGTTGCCATAAAGATCAAATGTGTTAGTTTAAACCAAAGCACTCTTGAGACCGGGCGATTACAAACACCTGTAAGTTGTTGTAATGATTAATCATCATTATTTATTTTCTTTTAACATAGCTACAACTGACACTAATCTTTGGAGCTTCCGAGCGTCCTCCCCCTCCTCTTTCTCCTCCTCCTCCCCTTTTTTCTCCTCCTTTTTTCACCACCTTCTTCTCTTCCTCCTCTTCCTCTTCTTCTTGCTCTTCCTCTTCTTTTTTCTTTTTCTTTTTTTTTTTTTTAACTGGGGGTTAAATCCAGGGCCTTTGCACTAAGCTGTACCCCTGCCCCCTTTTTATTTTTTT
>RJWM01015447.1:0-47655 GCA_004363535.1 Dasyprocta punctata
AAAAACTTTCAACATAGTATTCAAAACATTCAAGCAGTCAGGCAAGAGAAAAAAATTAAAAGCATATGTATAAGAAAGGAAGAAGGTAAATTATCATTATTTGAAGATGACATGATCCTCTATAGAAGACCCAAAGAATTCCACCAAAAGACTCCTAGAATTAATAAGTTAAGTGACATGATAGAATACTGTCAACACACTAAAGTCAGTAGAATTCCTGTACAGCAATAATAAACTCACTGAGAAAGAAATTAGGGAAATAATAACATTCACAAAGCATCAAGAAAAATTAAACAACTAGAACTTAATCTAAGCAAGGAAGTGAAGACCTCTACAACCAAAACTACAGTACAGTAAGTCCCCAACTTAGGAGTGAGTTCTGTTCCAGAAGAGTATTCGTAAATCAGATTGATTCCGTAAGGTAAATCTAAACACCTTTGACACAGATATACAGTGTTTATTGCTTTGCACCTCCTGCAAGTCTCCTCCACATCATCACTGCTTTTCCTCTTGCTTCTGGACATCCTGGGCTGTGATTGAGCACTGTTCTACAGCACACCATCACACTGTACAGTAAGCACACAGCAGCACAGATGTGACAGTGTCGCATACTCACATGAGCTACTTCCACAATTTGTTGACATCTATGAATGCTCATAATGTAAGGACCGTTCATACCTGTGAAATTTTGCAACTCCAGTGTCTGTAAGTCAGAGACTTACAACAGAAGGAGATAGCAAAAAATGAAGGATGTCCCATTTCTGGATAGGCAGAACCGATATTGTCAAAATGACCATACTTCTAAAATTGACATACAGATTTAACACAAGCACAGTCAGAGTACAAATAGCATTCCTTACAGAGAAAATGATCCTGCCATTCATAGTGAACCAGAAGAAACCTAGAATAGCAAAAGCAAACTGGGGCAACAAAAGCAAAAGAGGAAATATCACAATACCAGATCTTAGGTTATACTACAAAACAACAGTGATAAAAAAACAGCATGGAGCCAGTCATGGTGGTGCATACGTATAATCCTAGCACATGGAGGCAGAGGCAGGAGGATCACCACGAATTCAAGGCCAGCTGAACTACATAGTGAGATCCTGTCTCAAAAAAAAAGAAAAAAAAAAAAGCATGGCATTGTCACAAGAGCAGATGGGTAGATCAGTGGAATAGAATAAAGGATAGCGAAACATCCCCAGACACATTCAGCTATTTGATCTAAGACAAAGGAGACAAAACGTTGGAGGAAAGACAGCATTACTTCTTTAACAAGTGGTGCTGGGAAAACTGGCTGCCTACCTCTCACAAAAATGGATTAGCTGGGGATTTAGCTCAGTGGCGTAAGTACCTGCCTGGCAGGTTCGAGATTGTGAGTTCAATCCCCTGTACCAAAAAAAAAAATTAATTAATTAATTAATAAAAAAGGGGGCCGGGCAGATAGCTCAGTGGCAAAGTACCTGCCTGGCAAGCGCAAGGTCATGAGTTTGATCCCTGGTACCAAGAAAAACCAAAATAGATCCAAGATCTGAACATTAAAACAGAAACAATGAACCTAGAAAAAGATAAAATGGTTAAAATTATAGATACTTAAATATATATATATACTTCTTTAATCCCAGCACCTCAGGAGGCTGAGGTAGGAGGAGCATTCGAGAGCTGCTTGGGCTACAACACAAGCGCAAGGCCGGCCTGTGCTACACAGTGCGAACCTGCCTCAAAAAAAAAAAAAAAACCAGGGCCAGGAGTTTGGCTCAGTGACTTAAGCACCTGTCTGGCAGGCGCAAGGTTGTGAGTTCAATCCCCGGTGCCACACACACAAAAAAATATGTATATATATACTTGAAAT
Source organism: Dasyprocta punctata (assembly GCA_004363535.1). NCBI lineage: Eukaryota > Metazoa > Chordata > Mammalia > Rodentia > Dasyproctidae > Dasyprocta > Dasyprocta punctata. The sequence goes on from RJWM01015447.1 coordinate 1,853, forward strand.
TATAGATGTAGGCCATGCCTTTCTGAATAGAACTCCAGTTGCCCAAGAAATAACAACAGGAATCAAATTGGATTATATCAAATTTAAAAGCTTCTGAGCCGGGCGTGGTGGCACACGCCTTTAATCCCAGCACTCAGGAGACTGAGGTAGGCAGAGCGTTGTGAGTTCAAGGCTGGTTTGGGCTACAACATGAGCTCAAGGCCAGCCTGAGCTACATAGTGTGACCCTGTCTCATAAGCAGCTGATTAGACGATAATATGAGGCATTATAGAAATCAACGTTGTATTACTATGTATTGCTTCCATTGTTTTATTTGTTATTGGTTTTATTCAGTACTATATTGTTCGATTATATTAGGCCCGATGGTATGAGCAGTTATTTTGAAGATAACAAGAGGTATTACAAGGGGAAAGGAGGAAAGAAGGAAGGGAAAAGGAAAAAGACACAGATTTATATGTGGGTATACATAAGATGGTCAAAATGACTATACTACTAAATGCATTAACTGTTGAAAAAGAACAGTTAATACTCATGATTAGATCAATTTTGCATGTCTATATCTGTTAATCTGAACAACCCCTTTGAGAGTAGTGATACGCAATGTTATAACTACTGTCAAGTTCCAGCCATCTCATTTTGTAAACCTATAGTGTTATCGTATCAGATTCGTAGTTGTTTGTCTCTTTTGCCTTTTGTTTCTCCTTTCCGTGTCCATTTTCTCTTAAATTAAAAAATAAAATATAAAATTAAATTAAATTAAAAAAAAAAAAAACAGGGCCTGGAGTTTGGCTCAGTGACTTAAGTGCCTGCCTGGCAGGTGTGAGGTTGTGAGTTCGATCCTTGATGCCACAAAAAATAAATAAAAAAAAAATAAAAGCTTCTGTACATCTAAAGAATCATTAGAGTGAACAGACAGTCTACAGAGTGGGAACATTTTTTTGCCAGCTATTCCTCAGACAGAGCACTAGTATCTAGATTATATTAAGAATTCAGAAAAATTGGATCACCAATCAAAATATGGGCAGGTGAAATGAGTAGATGCTTCTCAGAAGTAGTTTAGATGGCCATTCTGGCCATTGGGAAAATGCAAATTAAAACGGTACTACAATTTCATCTTACACCAGAAAGACTGACAATTGTTAAGAAATTAAATAGCTCATACCTATAATCCCAGCACTCAGGAGGCTGAGGCAGGAGGATCACCAGGAGTTCAAGGCAACCCTGAACTACACAGCAAGACTCTTCCTCAAAAAAAAAAAAAAAAAAAAAAAAAAAAAAAAAAAAAAAAAAAAAAAAAAAAAAAAAAAAAAAAAAAAAAAAAAAAAAAAAAAAAAAAAAGGGAAGAAAGAAAGTAGTAGAATCAAAAATTAGATGGCACATCTTCTAGCCAGCAGCAGTGAAAATTAAAAGACAGTAACTGAAGACAAAATTAAAAGCAATACCTTCAAAAGTATGAGAGGAAAGTTTCTTGTGACCTTATTCTGTATACCTAATAAAACTATTATGGATAAGATAGTAGATACATTGTTATGGATAGAGTAAAAGCATTCCAGACATGCAAGGTCTTTAAAATCTTGTCTTCCTTTCTGAGGAAGTTTTTAGGTGTATCAACCTCAGAAAAGGAAGGAAGGGCCAAAGAAAAAAAATTAAGAAGGTGGAGATACTACATTGTTAAGGAGGGAAGTTCTAGAACTGTAGCTCTATAGCAGGCAGGCGTAGGGAGTGGTCAGCTCAAACTGTGAGGACAGAGGCCCCAGGAAGGGAATATCTTCAAGAAAAACCCAGACTTCAAATTACCTAATGTATTTTAATATATTGAAAGGAATTTTGTGGTTGTATTTTTTGGGAATGAACAAAGTGAGAAAAGACAATTATTAACTCTATTAAAAAAGAAAACATTGAGCTGGGGATTTAGCTCAACAGGGTGAGTGCCTGCCTGGCAAGTGTGAGGTCGTGAGTTTGATCCCCGGTACCAAAAAGAAAAAGAAGAAGAAGAAGAAGGAAGAAAATGTTGCCTAAGAAAGGAATTTTTATAGTACTGTACATAGATTAGTTGTAAATCTTATGTACAGAATCATAATAGTGAACATAGATCTAACTAAACACTGTGAAAGGACTCCACTGTAAGAAAGAAAAGGGGCTTACTGTGGGAGGAGTACCACAAAATTAGATGTATATCCCCATCTTCTATAGTCAGAAGTCAGTAAATAATATTTAATAACAATCTAAAAACAATGCTTTCACAATGATACGTGCATACCCTTGTTTATATGAGCACAATTTATTACAGCTAAGTCTTGGAAATGTCCTGCATGTCCATCAGGAGATGAAGGGATACAGAAAATGTGGTATTTATACACAATGGAGTACTACTGTGCCATAAAGAAAAGTAAACTTGGGTATCTGTAGGAAAATGAATGCACTTTGAGACCATAGTGTTAAATAAAATAAATCAGACACAATTTAAATATCACATGGTTTCTCTTAGATAAGAAACCCAAAATATAAATAAGAGTAAAATAAAAGATAGATAATAGGAAATAGGGAGATAGATCTTTTATTTAAAGGGAAGGAAGTAATCAAGAGATAGGAGGTGGGTGAAAAAAAAGGTATGAATGTCCGTGAGGAATATGATCATCGTATACTATAAACATGTACTAATAAAAATACTGAAAGTAAATAAAGATAATACTGTAATCTTATTATCTGAAGATACGTAGTAAATGCAGAAGAAAGCTAGGAGAAGCTGGGCATGGTAATACGTGCCTATAATCCCAGCACTTGGGAAACTGAGGCAGAAGGATCACTGCAAGTTCAAAGCTAGCCTGGGCTCTATAGAGAGTTCAAGGCCAGTCAGAACTATGTAATGAGACCCTCATTACAAAAACAAAAAAAAGAAGAAGAAAACCATTGACTCTGTAGAGGGAATTAAGAGGCCCCAGGAAGGGAATATCTTTGGGAATGAACAAAGTGAGAAAAGACAATTATTAACTCTATTATGCCAGCATAAGCTTGGCATAATTTTTAAACATTTTTCTTATTTTTTTATAAAGTATGAAATTTTAAAATATAAGATAATTAGGTAAGACACTTGACCTATGCATGTCACAGTTAAGTGTTATATAAATGTAAACTATTACTACCTGGCTTTTTCTAGAAATTATAAGAAAACCTTGTAAGCTGGCAATACGGGTTTTCCTTTCATTCATTTTTTTCCTCAGTTCCCACTATACATATGCCATGTTGGTTCTGAAGAAGGAATTATAGACATATTTTTCAGTGTCTATTAATATATCTCTCTGATTAATAATCCATTATTTTACTGATGTGAATGAGAAGGAAGTGTTCAGATGTTGCCACTTTCTGATTCATATTGTGAATACTTTTTTTTTTTAGATTTTCCTGAGGAGAATCCTGATACTTTTCTTCTCTCTTTCTTGATCATTGCATTTATACAGTTAGATGAATGGGTTCTGCATGTTTTGTTCAAGCTTACTAGTTTCCTAATTAGTCTTATTCTGTTCATTTTTAACACATTTTCTATGATTAGGGCCGCAAGCTTCTTATCATCGGGACCACTAGCCGCAAAGATGTCCTTCAGGAAATGGAAATGCTTAATGCTTTCAGCACCACCATCCATGTGCCCAATATTGCCACAGGAGAGCAGCTGCTGGAAGCTTTGGAGGTAAAAATGAGTCTATGGGTTACACACTACTTACTGTTTATAAGAAAGGAGTTGAGGCTGAAGATAATGCTGAGGGGTACACAGTTGTTGCGTCTGGTGTTTGGTTTCTAAGTAAAATATGAGACCCTGGGGTATTACTGTCAGATAGTTTTAGGAATCAGAAGGAGAAGAGTACAGGTGACAGTGCAGTTACTAGTTTTCCATTCCTTGGTGCAGATAGCACACAAACTGCCAGGAATGAGTTACTCTGTGCTCACCATGCATAGAATGCATGTCGATTACATGAACCAAGAACTTGGATGAGTGAAGAAGTGCAAGGTTGAAGGGCAAGGTAATCCCTGTATAGAAAAATTGGTTGTTCAGAGTGGCTGTCAGCACATTTCCTTGTATTAAGTAAACTGGAACAATGATGAAAGCCTTAGATACTTCAAAAAAGCTACAGAAATAAAAGGAAATGTACAGTGTAATAATATAGAAATGTTTTCATAGCTGGATACAGTGACATACCTGTAGTTCCAGCTATTTGTGAGGCTGAGATGTGAGGATACCTTGAGGCCAGGGGTTCAAGACCAGCATGGGCAATGTAGCAAAACCTCATTTCAAAAAAAAAAGGGGATGGGGAATGTTTTCTTAAATTTCTTGTTTAAAAAAATGTTTTTCAGTGTCTTAGTTACTTTTAACTCATGGCTGAGACAAAATATCTGACGCCCAAAATTAGGGAAGAAAAGGTTTATTTCTTACAGTTTCTCAGGAGTTTCAGTCCATACCTAGTTGGCTCCAAGGCAGCATGGCATGGCGGGGCAGCCATTTATGGTGGCTGCCAAACAGCAAGGCACATTGGCGTCGAGTGAGCAAGCGAGCGAGCGAGTGAGAGAGCGAGTGAGAGCCAAAGACACATTCCTCCTGCCCTTACTCTGTATGTCGGCTCCACCCTTGGGTGGGTGCAGCACTCACATTGCCAGTCCCAGCACTAGACAACAAACCAGTCACAAATGCCAGACTCAGCCCCTTCCAAATTACATGAGGCCTTGGGGGGCCACAGGACAAACCAATACATTCAATAAATTTGATTAGTATTTATGTTCACAAATGAATTGAGAACTGTTAGAAAATACGATTTTTTTCTGTTGTTTGGCATAGTAGTCAGTAAGGCATCTTAAAGTCCTCACAACCTATAGATATAGAGTTGGTGTGTGTGTGCTCCCAGCAGAATATAGAAATTTTCTGTATGGTAAATGTTTAATTTATACGTTACCTGCTTGAGCAGCTTATGTGACAGGGTTAGGTAGGAGAATTAAATTTAGTCTGCTTGGACACATAAAGATTGTTCCTAGAAAGGAATGTTAAAAAATTTAACTTGTATTTATTGTATGTTAGAACCATTTTTCCCTAGCAAATATATCTCTAAATTATAATGGAGGTCCATATGAAAACAGGGTGTAAGGTATGAATTTTCACTCTCCTGATTATATCTAACAGTTTTAGGTAGGTCAGACTGGATTTTAGAATGTGAGGGAATCCTGTCAGTTTAACCCAGTAGGCAGCTTATTAGCTCAGTCAGGTAGCTTTTACTGCTGTTCTCTTAAGGATTAATGTGAGAATTAAATAACATTGTTAATGCACTTACTGCAAAAGTGCTTTCATTATTGCTTATTGTTCCTGCAGCTTTTGGGCAACTTCAAGGATAAAGAACGTACCACAATTGCACAACAAGTCAAAGGGAAGAAAGTCTGGATAGGAATCAAGAAGTTGCTAATGTTGATAGAGATGTCCCTGCAGGTAAAGTCCTCTTTCTCTGCATGATTCAAGCATACAAACTTCATAGTACACCAAGAAGTTTTAGTATTTTCTTTGCTTAGATTTTAATTCATTTGTTACAATTCTTACATTATTTCTAAACTCAAATTAGTATTAGTAGCCTGCTTTCTAAGATCAAACGATAACTTAATTCTTTTCTCATATCTTAAAATTCAAAAATAGAAGAAAACATTATAAAGTTACTTTTAGTTTTAATTTAGGGAGTCACTAGATCTTGAAACTAGAAAAGACTTCAAGGAGCAATTGTTTAACTGCCCCCTTGTTTTAGAGATGCAGGTACTGTATGTCCAACAGCTTATCAGTGAATTAGCCAATATCACATAGGCATTTATGATGGAAGAGGGATAGTATTGTCCATTCAGAGGTAAGTAAGCTAGCGTGCAGATACCAAAGGAGATCTGGGAGACTGCTGTAAGGGACTGATTAACTGAGTTGTAGACTAGACTTAGGCCTTATGTATTTTCCCCTCCTGGCCTCCTAGAAATTTCTTTCAAATTACTGTAGCATGAAAGCATCCAGAATCTCATAGAAGACTAAGCCTGCTGCCTGAGAAGAGACAGATGAAACTTCTTTGGGACTTTTTTGATCTACCAGCAACTTACTTTTCCTTTTTTTGGAACTTCATGCTTCTGTGTGCCAATCCTATGTCTTCTGGTCCTCGTTTGAGATACTAAATAAGTATATCCCTACCAAGCTCTGAGTTCAGACAGTATGACTCTCACTATCCACAGTCCCTAGAACAGAGCCAGACACATAGTAGGGTGCTCAGTAAACTTTTATTGAATGAATGAATCCCAGACTTGAATGGGCAGTAAAGTATTCATTGTACATTTCTGAGTAGTTCTCCCCTTTGGCCTGTGTGAGCAGTGGGGAGCAGAGAGGAAGTTCAAGCAGTTATGGTTACATCTGAAAGAGGCTCTTAAACCAATCACAGTGTGCTGGGGGTATAGCTTAGCGGGAAAGTGCCTGCCTGGCAAGTGAATGGTCCCAATTTTGATTCCAGGTTAAAAAAAAAAATCACAAAATTGAACTATGATGTGAATGCTTTTTAACTCTTTCTGGAAAATTTAGTTTAAGTAACATTTTCATAGTTTTCAAAAACCTCCATCTATTGAACTATCAGACAATTTATTTTCCATTATGAGCAATAAATTAGATGAAGCACTTTGCTTAGGCTTATTTCTGATAAAGGTGCACATACAGGTGTATTGGCTCTTTCCTTGAGAAAAAGATAAATCTGTCAGAAAGTCAGCTCTAGTCTTGTTCTTCTAGTTTCAGCACAATTTTTTTTCAATAATTGCACAGAAGAAACTATGTGTGTTTTTCTCTCCAACCTCTTCCCTTCCTCTTCCTTTGATGCCTGCAGGTCAGTGAGGAAGGTAATGCCTCTTACATATGTGGGGTAGAAAGAGAGGGGCACTCAGACCTAATCTTGAGCGACTGACACTTCATAGGCCTCTGAGTCTGAACCCCTTCATGTCAAATGGATTCTGTGCAGCTGAGTGCCTTCTCTTTAGATCTGCCTTGCAGAGACTGAGCCCGAGTGACGAGGCATGTAGTTTAGCAGAATGTAAGTCATGCTCCCTCTCTGTTCACCGTGCACAATTCTGTTAAAACTTGCACAGTGCTGAGGATCTGCTCTGACTGGATGTCACCTGAGGGAATAAAGTCATTTATCTAGATTACTTTTTTCCTCCCTTTCTCTTGACTTTTAATTCCATAGCTACAGGCAAGTCAGTAAGTCGTTGCTCACACATATTAAATATATTTAATGGGCAAAGACCTGCAAGTACTGACTACAACTGAGCTCCAGCCAGTTCCATTTTTTAAAAAGAACTTGACAATTGATTCATATGTAATTCTATTCCCAAAGAAGAAAAAAGTTTCTTTTGTAGCAGAACTTTTTCTTATTTCTTTGTACCCTGACCTTTTAACTTTGATACATTTGAAACTTATATTTAATGTTTTTCTGGGATAGAAAAGAAAAAAATCTTTAAAAAGTAATAATAAAGTGGTTGGAGTAGGGAATCCAGTTGCACACTCACCTGCAGCTGCATGTAGCATCTGAAAACTGTTCCTGGAGGGCAGGGAGTTCCCTTCTGGGAACAGAGTTCTACCCTAGAACATGTTTTAAAAGTGAGGTGTGTTTCTTATAATAAAAATTCATCTTAATGAATTAAAGATATTTGTAATGATGGTTTTCTAGATAACTTCACACCTATGGTAGACTAATGAGAATAAAATATATTTTAACAAGTTAATATAAATATGAATATAGAATGAAAATCAAGAGCAGTAATAATCTGAACAAAGCACCTGAATCAACCCCACCATCTTTTGTTAGATCCATAATATGGTCATAGAGATTCATTTACCCAGAGAACATACCAGGGTCTGCAGCACTCTTCACTGTCTTCTTTGAAGCATAACTTTTCCATTCATTGCAAAGAAGAAACTAGGGACACAGGGCTTAAGCAAGCCTAAATTGATTATATAGCAGTAGTAATCTATATTTTGGTTGTTTGATTAATCTCAATTTGGTTTCTGTAAGTTTGGTCTACCCTTATACTAGTCCTGTGAAGTGAATGTCACTTGAACTGCCGTGAATGACCACAGGTCTGGTGTCACAGTGATGCCTCACAGGTCTGCTATGCCTCTCTGCACCTGTGCTAGCTGAGGGAACATTTGACTGAGATGCCTGTGACTAGTGCATCAGATCATTTGAACACAGTGCATAGCAATTCTCCATGGTGGGAAGTCCCATTTCCTTCTCTTAGATGACATAATCTGTTTTGTTATATGTCAAATCACTGGCTAAGGAATAGGTGACACATTTCTGTGATTCAGCAGAGTACTGCTGGAAGTATAAAACCAAGCATTTCCCTAATACATTTCCATGAAGTAAGTGCGTAGTTGTTAGATGGCACCATTAACTTGTCTTTATTTCTTCGAATGTATTTAGATGGATCCTGAGTATCGCGTGAAAAAATTCTTGGCCCTCTTAAGAGAAGAAGGAGCGTAAGTACATGAAGCAAAGACGGCCAACCAAATGGCCCTCTCTGTTAAATCCCAATGCCTATCCTAAGAGTGGCATAAATTGCATATGAATTTAACAGTTTCTTTCCTAGATAACTTTGTTTCCTTTTATTAGAATTCTTCCCTGTGTTGTAGGTCTGACAGACCAAGCAAGGAAGTTGGTTGTTCTATTGGTTTGCTCTCCCTGTCCTGCTTCGCAAAACTTCCTTGTCAGAATGCAGGAAAAAATTTGATGGTACATATTTATTAGAACCTGCTTTTAAATGCATGGAGCTGTGACCATTCTTTTGCAAATGCATAGTGAAAAACATAGATAAAACATTAAGCAGCTCTTAGTGATTTCATGACTTTTTGCAAGTGCTCATCTATTTTGTGTTTCTGGGTATTTCTTTTGCAGTAGCCCCCTTGACTTTGAAAGTGGACTACTTGCAACACAGTGACCAAGGGAAGTGACCAAGTTAAAGATGGCCTGGAATCGTCATTCATCTTGCTCAAGATACCGAACTAAGTGAACCACCTTCAACATGTGCTCACTTGCTTTGCATGATTAATGCAATAATACTCCCTTCCTTATGCTTATTGAGATATTCTAGTGTTTTGTGGAAGGTGTAAACTTGCTCTAGAACGCCGTACTTACCTTTCCATGCAAGCTAAGATGATTCCTTCTTACTCAGAATCTATGTGTGGGAGACATGCTGTATTTGTGCACACTACACATTTAAAGCTCCATACTACTACCATTCATCCAAAACTCTCATTGTATGTAATGAATGTTGTAAAACAACACTTGGCCTATTAGAAGGAAGACTTCTACATGCAAACCAGGAGCAATGAGTAGAGGTGTGGCTTCTGAGGGTTTCTGTTACAGCTTCTCCGCTAACACTAAAGGTAACTGGGTATTAGTTAAAAGTTCTCCCACAAAATAGGTTATCTTTGCCTGAAGAAACAGGGCTTTGAATATCCAAGATCCCATTTTCACTCATTTTCAAAGATATTTCCAGGCTGCAATCGTATTTTTCTAACTAAAAAATTATTACTCTGTTGACTGTGACATCCCCTTAGTGTAATTAATTTGCTCTGTGGTAAGAGATATGCTAATCGTTACCACTTGGAGATGTTACTTAAAAATTTTATGTATGGAAAAATGTACATCCCTAAACAGAAAGGAGTTATTAAAATAAAGTAATTTACAAACCTCTCAGCACTAATTAGTGTCCAACTCTAAGTGGGTCAGTTCCTTAGGATAATATTAAAGGCTTATTAGTATTACCACTTTTCCTTTTTGCTTAGCCCAATGACTTACTTAGAATGTCATTCCTGTATTTTAAATTATCTGTGGTATGACATAAAAATAAAACACTATTATCCAAAAAATAAACCACTTTCTAGCCCACTCCCCTCAACAGTCCTTTAATATCCATGTTTTGAAAGCAGTACTTCATCCAAATGATTTAAAGGCATTTCCTTTACCTTCCACACATTTCTTTCGAAGGGTAGAAGAGCTCATTGAGTCCTTTTGAAGGTGGTATGTCTCATCACTGAATTACAAGCAACTTAATTAGGTCATCGTATGCGGTGATGAGGTTTGCAGAGCATGCTGTTCTCCCCACTGCTGCCTAACACTGGAGGACGGGCAGTCGGAAGCCATCCTCAAGCGCCTGTGTCACACGCTGAGAGGCTTGTTGCTGCAGTAGCACTTGGGTGTGGCTCTGTGATCTGTCCTCACAGTAGGAGGCAGATCACCTCCAAATCTTGCTCTCTGTATACTTTTGGGTTTTCATCCCTGGTTTATTTTGTGGCTTTTAAACAGTGGATTATATTGTGAATTCTATGATTCCTGGTGGCCAGTATCCTGGATTCCCTGTCTTTGCAGTCTTGCCTCTTTCCCCTTCTGATGAAAGCAGCACACATTGTATTAAGTTGTGTCTCTTGTTAAATCAGGTTAATGTCTTTGTGTTTTCTCTAAAACTATATTGAAAAACAATTATATTGTTTATTGCAAATGAAGGAATGCAATAAAGAGTAAATATACCTGAAAATGTTCTATAGACCAATACTTCATACAAAATAAAGATTACCAATAGGAACTTATGAAGAAAAGAAATCCTTCCTTGTTTGTTACCTCATAAGGAAATGGATGAGTTTTTATTTAAAAGTCTCTTACTAGAAATTACGGTTATTTAAAAAGAAAATGTTATTAGCATATTCTAAGATGCTAATAGGCAACAATCTTATGCTTTATACAAAAATTGAGGTAGTTACTGAGAGCCGTGAATTGTGTAAGACACCAAAAAAGGAAGCTGTTTCTCAGTTAGAATTATCCCTTTCTGTGAAATGTATAAACCAGGGGCAGTTTCAATGAGATTTCGTCCCGTGGTTCATTTTGGTGTCCTTTATAGTTTTTCACATTTTTCCGAGCCATCATATCTCTTAGCCTAAACTCTGATCAGCATTGGCTTAGGTTAGGGCAAATGCACCCAAGAAAATCAGCAAAGTTCTGTGGGGAAGAGACCAACTTCAAAAACTTCCATGACAGTGGGGCGGGAGTTTCAAGAGCTGTGGAAAGAGGACCCTTGGAAGAGTGCTTGCATGTGCAGCATGGCCTGGTAGCACAGCAAGGAGCTCCAGCAGGCTTAAGAGTTCTTCATGTGTTGGTGACTTTAACCAGTAACTTCAGAAGTTATTTTATCCTACTTTAATTTTTACATCTTTGGGGGTTGGGGTGCAGCACCTGCCTGGCAAGCGTGAGGTTGTGAAGTCATGAGTTTGATTCCTGGTACCAAAAAAAAATTTTTTTTAGCATGTTCACTGAGGATCTTTTTAAGGTAGTACAGAAAAACTGTGTAATTTGGTTAATACCTGAAATGTCTTGCTTTACAGCTATCTTTACATAGTCTAAATGTTAGTTTTAGCCACACATCACAAAATTGTGGAGTAGACTGAAGCGTATATAATCAAATCCTGGTCAACAGACTTTCTGAAGCATTGAGATAATTATAAAAAACCACTAAACCCAAACAGAGAAGGCAAAGGTGGAATTTCATTTTCCTTGTTCGGCAACTTGGTCCATAGGCTCTTCAAAGAAGTGACTGGGCAAAGTGTGTTTGAGAGTTCAAAAAAGCATGTAAATTTCAGAAGTTATTGCAAAATGAACTTAAGTTTCTCATCAGCTGGCAAACTAGGCTGAGACTGAGTCTGAGATGAGCCTGTGGAGGGTGTGTGCTGTACAGACACCATGGCATGAAGATGCACAGATAGTGCCTGTGACTGGAAGGAATCCCAAGTGAGTGAGGACAGAATTTTTGAAGATGCCTCATGTTTGAGATTTTCCCAGCACATAATCCCCACAGCTGACTGCCTCAGTTTTGAGAGTATAAGATTAGTGGTAAGACAAATTTTTGCTTCCTAGCGTTTTCTGTGGAGCTAGAAGCAGTGGTAGTAGAGCAGCTGTACTTGTGCTGAACTAACTGCCTCAGTGTGTAGACCAGCCGTGTACACTAGTGTCTCCTTACTGAGGGCCGCATGGATGAAACCATCATCTTTTCTGTTTTTTTCCTACTTTCCTTTTGACTATATTTGATCTCATCCTTGAGCTCACACATATAGCCCTTCCTTTCTACTTTCTTCATTGCTTTGGAAGATATCTTCTCAATATATTCTTTTCCTTTTAGATTTTAACTTCTTTTGTTTTTAGATTTTATAAGTGTAATGCTTATGGATAAACTAATGTTCAAGCATAGCTATAAATTAACTGGATTCTCTTTAATCATAGAATATGATTAATTGTAAGACTACACATGTCCTTGGTTAAGTATAAATAGGGGCCATTTAAATATCTGGCAATCCTGTAGGTTTAAAAATATCAGAATACTAGGGTATTAGCTTATGGAAAAGTGAAATAAAAGATGACCAACACTGTAAGATAGGAGGAACTACTTTTATTTATCTAATTCCTTGCCTACCTGCAGCATAAGTTTTTCTGTTTTGAGATTTTTAGGGACTAAATAAAGACACATGAAGTCCATGAATTTTGCTGGGCATGATAACACATGCCTATAACCCCAGCTACTTGGAAGGCTGAGGCAGGAAGATATTCAAGGCCAGCCTGGGCAACTTAACAAGACCCTTTCTCAAAAAAATATAGTTAAAAAAAGGCTGGGAATATAGCTCAGTGGTAGAAAGCACTTGTCTAGCATGCATAAGGCTCTGGGAAAGAAAGTTTATGAACACCTAGTAGCCATTTCTGCTCCAAGGTTAGTGGTCTGGAAGTGACACAGGCAGCCCCTCTTCCACACAAGTCAGCCAGCTTCATTTTCCTATTTGTTTTGTTTTGTTTTTGTTTTTCTGTAAAGTAAAACCTGTTCATAACAGAGTTAGGTCAGAAGAAAGAAAAATACTTTCCTTGTTTTCTGAAGTAACATGCTAAATAAACAGAAGGTGAAACTTTATGGACAGGTCTGAAAAATTGAAGAACTGTGTATTGTAAAACTTGAGTTACAGCATCCCATCACTGCAAAAGTAGAGCATGAACCTCAGATGAATCCTTCTGAAACTCCAGTCCAAAGATTGAATGTCCTTCCCCAGAGGATGTACAGCAGTAGGCCCTTCTGCCCCAACTTCTTACCTACAAGTTCAAGGGCTACTTGTTCCTAGACCACCCAAAGCCTGAGGCAATAGGCCATGTCTGACTGCCAATCCAACTATCTTTCTACAGCATCATGTTTGTGGAGCTCGCAGGAAGGGCCCTTTCTACTCATGAGACATGAAAACATCATGAGGAGGGAACTGAGGCAGAACACAGCCACATAGTCTGCAGGCCTTGAGCCTCATCATTTAGAAACACCTTAGACACTGATGTGTATGATGAAAGTGCTCAAGTCTGTGAAATGAACCAATACCCAAACTAGTTACTTCTTAGACTAGAAAGGCCTTGTTAGAAGTTGACTAAAAACAGAATAAACCATAAGAAAGTCCTGTAGCAGACCAGACCTATCTCCATGACATCTCAGATGATTTTGCTTAGAGAACAAGAGGAAATGACCTTAATTTGATCATTGAATTAGCTGGGGCCAACACATTCATATTCTTGACCCCCTGAGCATGAATCTGAAAACTCCACACATGGTACAATGTACCCATTTTAAGTTTTTTTTACCTTCTCTTTAATGACTTTAACAGAAAAAAACTGCATGATGAAATATATTTTCTCCAAATATATATATATTTATATAATATATAATCTTAGTTAACTCAAAGGTATATACATTGTATAATAAATAATATTTATAAAAAGACTTTTTGAATATAAAATCAAAAAGATCAACAACTTCTACAACTTTTTACAAAACTTTGGATACAGCAGGTTGATAGGAAATTTCCATTGGATACTATTACCTGACTATGGCGGCAAGAATAATTACAATGCACTCATGTACTATTATTAAATAATTACTTGTCAGCTACTTGAATACGCCCCAGAAACATGACTTTATCACTTTTAATATAGAATACATAGATATGAAAAGACTGAAAAATATGTATCCATTCTGCTGAAGTAGTCTCACATAAAGCAAGCATTATCCAGTTGATAGGATTTTAACTGTTCAGTCTATGGTGACATGGGAAGGACATTTCAGACTCTGTGGAGGGACAGGGAAGTTTATTAGCAGGACTTCTGGCCATCAGGTTCAAGAGAGCCTCCTGGATGACCATCGTGGCAAGCCTGCCTGTAAAACCCAGAGATTGCTGACCCAGTATCTTAGGTCATGGTTAGGCAGACCCCAGACAGAAGGAAGGAAAGTTAGATCTTTGTTTATTCTTGTTTCCCTGTTACATCTCCTTTTTCTGATTCTCCATAAGACAGAGCTGTTGGATTGATCCAGACTATTAAATCCATCTGCCTCCATTTGCCTAGCTTCCTCCAGGACACTCAACAGGACCAGTGTACATCAAGGAGAACTTAGCTGGGAAGTGCTTTACCCCAGGAACAAGTGACTGCTTGCTCTCTTTGAACACCTAATCCAGATCCTTGGTAACTGCAAAGACTGATGCTATCTCACATGCAGGTGAGGGGGAAGAGCTTTGTTATAGAACTCTGCATTTCTGTTTACTCATACAGACCAAAGAGGGGAAAGAATGCAGGAAAACCCATCCTTACTGGGGAGCAAAATGGGAATCATTTCACTCTTTCCATCTACTAGTCACAAAATTGGAATTGCAGTATGGAGTTCTGCTCTTGTCTGATTTATACCAAGGTGACCTAGAGTCCAATTGCTGTATCTGGGGCTGCTTTGATGGAGAATATGCAGGTGAGCAGGGCTGGGAAGGATTGAACAGCTCCTTCCAAAGACATTGCTTGTTTCTGTAGGAAGCCATTTGAGCTGAAGACTTGCCCCATACATAACCTATCTATGTACAATGTCCACTGCAAGAAAAGACTGCAGAACGATAGGGAAAAAATTTTTGACATCTAACTGCCTCTCTGCAGAAGAAGTTTACACAGAAAATGAGACTGAGAACCCAGTTGCTCTTCAAACAGCCACCCAGAACTAGCTTCAATACTCAAATCTTCCTTGAACGATTACTGGGGACCTCCCCAACACCTGATCCCAGCTATACCTATGGCTTTTATCAGAATGGGAAAGTATATCCGATTTGAATGGGAGTAGACTAAGAAAAGGAGACTGCAGGGATTTGTCCTACTTCCCGATTCCCACCTCACAGGCATCCTAGAATGTCACCATGAGAAGCAGCTTGGAGACAGAATTTTGCCCATGCTCATGTGTTTACCACCGGGCCGAGAGCTCACATTAGCCCAGCCTGTTCTGTTGGAGCAGATTTTTTTTTTTTTTATTTAGTATGTGCAAAGGTAAGCCTTGGGTCTGTTGCTACCAGACCCTAGAGAACTAAAAAGAAAGCCTCTCTGTAAGCCACACACCAACCAGAGCAGGGTGAGAAATGTAAGATGAGAGAGGGAGGAGCCTCCTGCCGCAGGCTGGCTGGGTCCAGGTCATTTACCACGTGCAGCTGGCAAGTCTGTGCTCCTTGCTGGCAGACGCTGAGGGCTGGCTTGGCTCTAGGTCCTGCTTCCCATGGGACTTCGGTGAATCCGCCCAGCCGCACACTTTACCCCTTCCCAGTGCCCTTTGGGAAAATAAGAAAAATCAGAAACCTGTCTCCTCTCCCAGGAAGACCACCCCTTGAAGTACAAAGGTTGAAGGCCCCTGATAAGTGGTCTCAACACTTCTTTTGTGCTTACAAGTGATAGAGCCCAGCTAGATGGGTGTGGTGGTGCATATCTGTAATCTCAGCTATTTGGGAGGTTGAGGCAGGAGGATTACAAGTTTGAGATTAGCCTAGACAATTTAGCAACACTCTCAAAAAGGGCTGTGGATGTACCTCTATGGTATAGCACTCTAAGGACTCCTACTTGTAGCTGAGGGTCTCAGGCCCTGGGAAGCCAGTGGCAGGTAACCACTGTAATGTAGGCATTCTTGTTGACCATAGACTGGGAGAAACCTTGCCAGTCTAAGCACCCATCCCCATTCTCAAATTGCCAATTGTGGTGGGCTGATGCCAGACATGCATTGTGTTTCTGTATGACACCAGGTAGCTTAATAGCTATCCAAACCAGAGAACTATGAATAATTCCCATGGGAGCGCCAATGTATATATTTCATTCATTTATGTGGTTCCATTTCATAAAGGAGTTGAGGCATAAAGCCACTTCATGGGCATTCCCAAGCAACCCTCAACTCCCCTGGGGACTTACAGGGCCAACAAAAGACTCTTCCAGAGGACAACACAGGCATGGTAAGATGATAAAGATATGCCCAAGGTCCTATAGCAACTTAGTGACAGATACAGGACTTGGGTTGGCCAGGCCACTTGACTCTTGTCCACAGCTTTTCCAGTCCACTGATGGCCACATGTCCATATAGTTCACAGCCCCAAGCCCAACTTTGAAGCCTACCCTGTGAAGCCCACCCTGTGACCAGCAGAGGACCTTGTCCCATGCAGCACCATTTTCATGAATACTTGGTGTATCCTGCGAATCTGGGCTGGCTCTTGCCTCTCTGAGTCTGAGTCCTGGTCTCCTCGTTTATGAATTAAGGCTGAGAGCCATGTCTTGCTGAGCTATCTATCCCATGAAGAGCCTGGCCCATAGTTTATTACAAGGAATAAATCTTGTACTCGTAAGAGACCCGTGTTAAGGTACTAAATTAATGGTTAACTAAAGATATTGGACAAAACTACCTATAAGCAATGGAAAATGTGTTTTTTCCGCACAGAAAGCACCTAGGCCTTCCTGGATAAAGCCACTGTGACGCAGGTTTCCCACCAAGTGTGGCACCAAGTGCAGAGGGTGCAAGGCTTGCTCTGCAGCTCCCTTCTCTACCTATACCACCACGGCCAGCAGGATACCAAGAGGAAAGCAAAGGACCCTCCCCTGCCATCGCTGCCAGCTTCTCGGGTTCCCATGAAAACAGTGGCTACAAATGCTCTCTTTGGCAGCATATATACTTTAAAAAGTGTCTACATGGATTAAAGGAATAACCGAGGCTCAGCCGATCTTTGACCTATGGCTCCAGACTAAACCACAAGACTGGGGAAGTCACTCAGCCAGCCCTCCTTGGCCAGGACATCTCAGCTATCTTCCCATGGGCCAAGCTCTTCATGTATAAGATGGCCCAGCAAGACGTGGTTCTCAGCCTTAGTTTGCAACCGAGGCCAGGGCTCAGAGAGCAAGAGCTAGCCCAGAGTCACAGGACACACCGAGTATTCAGGAAAATGGTGCTGCATGGGACAAGGTTCTCTTCTTTTTTTTGTAAAGGTTTTTTTGTTTGTTTGTTTGTTTGTTTGGGGGGGGGCGTCTTTCTTTACTATTTTCTTTTTTGGTCCCAGAAACCAAACTCAGGGCCTCGTGGTTGCCAGGCAGGCACTGCACCACTGAGCTGCATCGCCGGCCCAAGGTTCTCTTCTTGTCACAGGGTGGGCTCCAGAGTTGCCAGGTAGGATGGGCTTGGAGCTGTGGACTACATGGATATGGTGTCTTGAAATCATGGTTATGTAGCACTTCATATACCACTGGAAAAGCACTATTTTCAGAAATGAGAAAAGTGGACTGATGAACAGCATAGGTGCTTCTCTCTCTCTGTGTGTGTGTGTGTGCATGCGTGTGTGTGTGTGTGTTATGCTGGAAAGTGACCCGGGGCCTCAAACATGCTAAGCAGACACACCACCAGTGGGCCACTGACCTACATCCCTGATACTTCTTAGGGTCAGTATTAGTAGACAGATTGGAGCTGGGGGAAGGGATTCCTGGACAGCAAGGGCCAATCTAGCACCCGCTTCCCTGCCTGGCAGATCTCACCTGCCCACGTGGTCAAGAACAGAGCTGCAGTGAGGCATGGTGGCGCACACCTGTAATCTCAGCCCTCAAGAGGCTGGGACAGAAGGATCACTACAAGTCCCAGGTCAGCAGAGACTACATAACAAGACCTCATCTCAAAAATAAATAAATAAATAAAACCAGAGCTGCAGGAGTCTGTATCTGGGACACACTTTGCTCCTAGAGCTAGTGATCAAGTGAAGGCTGCTGCTGCTGTGGCCTGTGCAGAACCTACACAATGGGCTTTGTGGGGGCAGAGTCTTAGGCCCTGCCTCAGCCACTAACTCATTGCGCTCTAGCATGCCCTTCTGGGATACAGGTTGGACACATGGTCCTTTCAGCCCCATCCAGAGCTAGTGTTCTAAAACTCTTCTCTTCCCCCATCCTTTCTCGGAACTGCCAGAGCTGTCTCACGTGATAGTGGGGACACTGTGCTGCCTCCAGCAAACATCAGAGGAAGGTGATTCCTTTCGTTTTCAACATTCCTTCTACCTTGGCATTCCACAGTGGGCTTGAGTCTTCTTACTGATTTTTCTTCTGTCCCTTTGAACAGCTAATGATGCTGCTTCTTTGCAGTGGCCACTCTGTTAGGATTCTGATGGCATTTATCACACTTCCTATTAGTGCTGTATTCAAAGATGCACTCACATCCGTTAACTTGAGCCTCATAATTCAGCTACACCTCCCACATCACTACCACTGTAGAGATCAGAAAACTGGGGACCCTGGGTAACACGGCCACCAAGGGGTGGCATTGGGCTCCTTTTTCCTCTTTCCCCTGCTTTATCCTGACACTACGAAAAGCTGCACCTCCATCTATCTCTCTGGACTCTATCCTGCCAGGGACATATGTTGGCCTCCACCAAGAATCTAAATGGGCTGGGGAGGGGGTTACCCCTCAACCAGAACTACTCCCCATGATGTCAGGTTCTTCCCATTCCCCCTTCCTAGCTGTACAGAGCGCAGAGTTGGGCGCTCTCCCCTAATCTGCCCTGGCCAGCCATAACCTAGCAGGCAAGTGCTTTTCAGTGAACCAAGTTCTGCCCCTCACAGCACCTCTGGAGAGATTAGTGGGAGACACTAGATCAGAAGCCCACACTCACACCTCTACATAGTAGGCCCTTCTTAGGGGACAGAAGAGGAGAAAAGGGCCTTAGAATCACACAAACCAGAGGTTCCTAAACCACTCTACATCCACGTTGACCTATCTTGGGGTCCTATGGATCCAAGGGCCAGGGCATAGTGCCTCCTACGCAGGCCATCTCTGGGAAGCTTGAGAACATAATCTACCAGCCTTTGATCACTGATTACTCATCACAGTCACTCTGAACTTGAACTCCTTCCCATCACCGTCCATAAACTCACTGAGGGTGCTCCTCACTCCACCTAAGCTTCAGATCTGTCAGGATACGGGCTTATCCAGCGCTTCCCCCACCCACTTCCCTAAGGTCAGGAGGATTTATGCTTGTGCAAAAACTCACCCTTTAAATTCAAGGTAGATGCAAAATGACTCTGCCCCAGGAGTAGAAGAGACTTTTTAGCCCACTGTTTCAGGTATTTTAAGTTTTTTTTGTTTTTTGTTTTTTTCCTTTTTGGTACCAGGAATTGAACTTAAGGCCTCCTGCTTGCCAGGCAGGCTTTGAGCCTGTGTAATTTCTTTTCTTTTCTTTTCCTTTCTTTTTTTTTTTTTTTTTTTTTTTTTGTACCAGAAACCGAACTCATGACCTCAGTCTTGCCAGGCAGGCACTTGTGCTGCTGAGCTATATCCCCGGCCCTTAGCTGCTATGCCTTTGAGCTACATCCCTAGTCCAACCCCCTCATTTAACAATAAGAAAAGAGGTCCCCAAAAGTAAAAAAATAGGAATGTAGGGGCAAAGTCGGGACCAGACATCAGGTCTGCCAGCCTCCAACCCCACAGTATCTCTCCTGTGGCTCCACAGATGCTCACCATGATGGCCAGGGGCTCTCTGGCCTGGCTCATAATTTACTAACAGCCTGTGGCATACGCATGTACACTTGGTTCTTACCCATGCTTTGCGTAATCCACCAAGTTGCTGCCCAAGAACCATACCCAGTGAAGCCTGGGGAATTCTAACTTCCTGTTTGGGCTATGGGAACTGTGTGCCTCTCGTATAGCCTAGCAATAAAACAGGAAACGCCGGAAGAGGGGATGGGCCAGCCCACTTCTCTGCCTCCCCTCCCCTCACCCTACCTGGTCCCCTACTTGCAGGTGTGCACGTCATAGATGCGGATGCACTCCTGGCAGCTGACATAGCAGCACCAGTGGAAGATGCAGTGACACTTCTCCTTCCGCTTCTCCGTCCTCGTGTTGTGGCCACGGCCACAGCAGAGCAAATCACAGCCATCGATGCCATGGGAGGTGACATTGCAAGTCCGATCCCTGGTGCCAAAGGAGCCTGTCTCTGGGTTGGGCTCACAAAAGTTGGGGGAGTTCTCATAGTAGACCAAGTCCCTCTCAGTGGGCGGCTTGAAGAGTGCGTACTTGGCCCGGAGAGTCTCCACCCAGCCACGGGACTCACGGTGCTTCTCCACCACCATCTCTGAGGCGCTGTCATACTTGTCTTTGAGGAAGTCCCCAATGGCACGGAAGTCAGGCTGGGCCCACCAGCAGGTCTTCACCTCGCAGCTTCCTGATAGTCCATGGCACTTGCACTTGAGATGCATGTGGTCCAAGATAGTCTGGAGAAGAGAAACAGCAGCTGAGCCCAGACTGACCATCCTGGGAGCACCTTCCAACTCTGCTCGCTCCCCTCATCCCTCCAGCTTTCTCTATTCCTGTTCCGTGCCAAGAAGAGAATGGAAGAGACTGAGGTACGGATCTAAAATTCCATTTCCCTGGATGACAGCCCAAGCATTGCCAGACCTCACATTCATTCTTCAGAATGATAAGAAATGGGTTGTTATCCCCATTTAACATACGGGAGCACTGAGGCTGGGAGCTTAGTGCCTCCCCTGAGGTCATACAACCACAGAAAGCAGTGGAAGCTGAACTCAAAGTCAAGTCCCAGGACTGCGTAGCCCAACACCTACACAGCCAGTCAAATTGCATAAAATGGGCTGGGGGTACTTGCTCCCAGAGTGGTCACATTCCCAGGCAGACTCATTCTTGACAGAGACCAGGAACTTCCCAAGGAGGAAACAACTGTGGGGTGTAAGTGGGATCCAAGCTGGACCAAGGGAAAATGGAGCCCCAGGATGCACAAGGCCTCCTGGGGCAGCACAAACCTAGGCCAGGGACAGGGCAGGGGCCCCGGATGGATTCCTACAGGTTGGGGCAAAGGCACCAAGGCTCACCGTGCGGCCTGCCTCGTTGTTGTGTTTGTTCATGGCGGAGCGGGCATCTGGTCGGTTCTCTCGGGCATCAGCAAACTCCCGGGACACGAGCACCCCGAAGTCAGCATCCTCGCTGCAGCCCCCCCACTTCCAGCCTTCACCAGGTGGTCCCTTATGATGTGAATCACAGCCACAGATGGTAGAGGTACCCTCAGCGCAGGAGCGTGTGACTGCAAAGGCCACACCAGCGGAAGCAATGGCATGCACAAAGGCCGACTCACGGGTGGCTGTGGGGAGGGAGTGGGGAAGCAGTGCTCAGACTAGGGTGGGGGGTGCCCCAGCCCCGCCTCCACTTCTCCAGCCAGGAGGGGGAAGGAAGGAGAAAGAGCTTAAGGGCTCACCAACCCTGAAGGAAGATGCAGGGCAGGTGGTCCAGACCCCCGTCAGTATCCCCACTTTATGGATGAACAAACTGAGGCCCAGGTCTGCTAACTGATTTGCCCAGGGCCCCAAACACTGCTATAGGGTTCCCTTTTCTAAGGGGAGCCTCTTAGAAAAGACTGCTCTGGCAAGTTGCTGAAGCAATAGAGAAGTCACACTCTGTCCTGGCTTGTGGTCTCTGCTTAACAGATGGGGACACTAAGGATGTTCTTCATCCTCCCAAACTCCAGAGGCCCCAGGACAGGCCTGAGCCTCCACTCCTAAGACAGCCTGTAGCCTGTGGGGAGGGAGGTCTGGGAATCCATAGCCTTAACCTGCTAAACAACCCATCCCCACCTAGATGCCTGGGCAGACTTTCCTTTCGCGTCTCCCTTACTTTCTCTGTAAAATGGGTGGTTTTCAGCTGCTACTAGCATTCCTGACCAAGGAAGTAGGGGCCGGAACCTCTGCCTTTCCCTTTGTGTTCTCTGCCCCCACCTCAAAGCCAACCTTTTGAACTGAAGAAGCCCAAGAGTGGGGACAGGGCAGTCCCTGTGGCTCTGCCCCAGGGTTTAGCAACAAAGTGAGGATTCTCAGGGATGTCCCACCCTCACAACGACAGCCACCGTAGAATGCTGGGTAGGTGCCTGATGCTTTGCTTCTTTCATTTCAACCTTGTTTCACGGATGTGGCCACGACGGTTATGGAGGCAAAGTCCTCCAGACCTACAGTCCAGCCCTGTCTCCGCACAGACAAACGAACACAGGGCCAAGGCAGGAAGGTGACGCGCGACGACTCTGCACAGGTGTCAGGACCAGGGCGGGAGCCTGGACCCCTGCCTCCTGTCCCGGACCGCAGCGCCACAGACAGCACGCCCTCCGAGTCGTCAGGCTGAGGCCCCAGCGCGCTCGCGGCCACCTGCAGAGCAAAGGCGCCTCCCGCTTCCCGCTTCCACCACGGGCGGGCGGGGCGCGGCGCTGCGCAGCCACAGCGCGCCGAGCGGAGCGGGCCTTGGAGCCCGGGTCGCCCCCGGCTCGGCTCTCCGTCCTGGGGCCCGGCCCCTCCCAGCTGGGCGCCCGCTGCGGGGCGGAGGGCGAGCTCGCGGGCGGTGCCCCTGGCTTCCGGCGGCCCAAGGCCTCTCGCGGCGGCGGCGGCGCCCGAGCCCGGCCGCGCTCGGTTCCCAGCCCCGGGACGCGGGGGCGGCGGGGGCGGGGCGGGGATTAGCCTGGGAGCGGCGCTGACAGCCCCGCTGTGCCGGTCCCCGTCCGTCGGGGCCCGCTGGGCCGCTCAATCCGCCTTTGTTAGCGCGGTGTCACACCGCATTACCCGCATAATGCGGCCGCCGGGCCCGGGCCGCTGGGCCGGCCGCCACCGCGTAGCAACAGGCGGCTCCCGCGGACGGGCCGCGCCCCCGGCCCCGACGCGGCCGCGCGATCCCCTGGAGGCGGCGGCCCCCGCCCCCGCGCCGCGCCGAGCCCAGTGGCCCGAGGGCGTGTGAATGGCGCGGCGGGCCGGGGCGCGGCAGGGGGCGGCGCTCGCGCCCTCTGCGAGCCGCCGGGGACCGCGGCCTCGGGCCCCTGCGCCCCTACCGGCCACCGACCCGGCGCCCCTTCGCCCCGCTCCGGCCCGCGCCCAACGCGCGCCCTGTGCAGCCGGACCCGCCGGTCTCTAAGCGGCGGACAGAACTCAGCCCCGGCCGCCCACCGCGCTGGACCGGGGACCAACGCCGGCCTGGAGCCGAGCGCGAACGCGAACGCTCTGAAGAGCTGGGCGCGAGGCGGTGCGCGGGGGCCTGCGGGACGCCGCACAGCTCTCTTCAGATTACCAGCGTCTCTGACCTACACTCTTCTCCCCTACATAAATCTGCCCTCTTGCAATTTAGGAACGAAAGCATGCACCAGAACCCACAAGGATGATTTAAAATGGTAAACACTTTGTGAGCGGGCAACACGATCAAAGATCCGACTCTCACTGACTAAGGTCCGGAGCGGAAAGAGCAATCCGATGAGTCTTGCTTCTAGGGAGCGCGTCAAGACGCCAGGCTCTTTGATTAAGCGCTACCTGGCCCGAGGTGGGGCACCGGAAGGCGAGGAGACTGATAGGCCGACGAGATCAAGTTTGAAATGCAAGCCGCAGCCACTTGGCCCCAATTAGAGGCCAAACCTTTTATGTAAACAAGGAATAATTAGCTTTGGTAATAGAAGCGTAAACAGAATCATCATCCATTGATTTGCTAATTGCCCTCCTGTCCCATGACAATAGCCAGCATTTTGCTGTAGGTCGGACAGACCATGTGCAACAGAGGACAGGTAAAAGGGTGTTGCACTCTAAAACGGGGGCAGTCAGCTCTCCCCACCGCCAGATTCTCACCCTGCCCTCCAACTGCGGGGGGAGGGGGAGGCAGGGAGGCGATCTCAGAGCCCCTCCCTTTTTTTCAGGCTGTAAATGCAGCTCTATAGATTAATTCTCTTTTCTAGAAGAAGGGACTACTAGACTGGGTGGGTTGGTCGGCAAAATTCCAGTAGAGGCCAGCCTGGCTAGGGCCATGAAATTCCTGGACATTGCAATTCCCCCAAATAGTTGCTCATCTTCAGCCCAGCACCCAGGAACCCCAAAGTCCCCTGCTTGGGGGCAGTTGCTTATCTCAGCTCACCCCCAGGGCTCCTAAATTCAAAGTCAAATCATGTTACTTTCATTCACTTGAGGCATAGCCAGTTACACTTCCAGATTGCAAGACTTCTGGGAAGTTACCCAGAGGCCAGTGTGCCCACCAGAGTTTATGGGTTTATCCAGTTTGCAGGACATGGAGACCAACAAAAACTCAGAAAGGGACTTGGGGGCAATACAGTGATACTGGCACCAGGCAGCTTCCTCAGCTCTAGAGGACTTTCCAGAAAGGATGGGGGTGCGGGGAGCGGGGAAGAGAAACCCCATCCCACCCCAAGGTGGTATTTGCATAGCAGTTAGCACAGATTGGGGAAATGTTTCAAATGTCCACATCAAAGTCTGGGTCCCCGCTGTGTGAGCCAGGAAGGAAGGCTATGAGCTCCCTGGTGCCTGCCCTCAAATTTTACCAGTCTGGGTCATCTCAGGGCTGACTGGCCCCCAGCTGGTTTGTCCAGAGTAGACTGACACACTTTCCATGGAGGCCACTGATGACCATCATCACGAGTTTTCTCAAATTTCCACCCTGCAGTGGAAGGGCATAGGCCCAACACTGTTTCCCCTTCTGTCTCTTCCCCACCGCCCACCTTCTCAGAGGCATACCTTTGTCTAGGACTGGCCCAAAGATGGCCAGGCTGTCATCTATGGTGGTGCAGTTCCAGCGACGGCCCCGGAACTGGTGCTGGCACTCCTGGATGCCCAACTTCACACCCTCGGCCACACTCGGCATGATCTCGATATAATTGCGGCAGAAGCGCAGTTGCTTGGGGACCAGGCCTGGGATGGAGCCACAGAGCAGGGGCTGTGAGCCCAGAGATGTGTACTGCTGGCCCAGGGCCAGGGACCTGTGGACAGACAGAGGGAGATGACTTTGTGGGCACAAAGCACAAGCCCCAGCATGGGCATCACTTCTTAATGCGCCCCCTAGGGTTGGTGGAGGAATGGAGAGCTTATTGGCCTCAACCCTAAGCCTGGAAAAGCCTGGTGCCTGCACATGCATGCTGCCTTTGCCAGGCAATGACATGAGCACAGCCGACCTCCATGGGGACAGGGACCATCAGAACCTCTCATGAGAGCCCGTGGGGCAATGCAATGCCATGAAAAGAACCCTGGACCAGAAAGACAGTATTTAAGCAGATCAAGTCCTTTCATTGCCCTTCAAATCCCTGATGGCATTGAAGGGATGGAGATGGGAGATCTGGGGAGTCCAGGATGCAAGGGGCCTTGTGGAGACTGCGGTGATTTATAGGAATCCACACCTAAAGGTAAAAAGCTGGTTTGACCTCCACCCCATCTCAGAAAAACAAAGAGGGCCAGGGCTATAGCTCAGTGGCACAGCGCCTGCTTGGCGAGTGCAAGGTCCAGAGTTCAATTACCGGTACCAAGAAAGAAAGAAAGACAGACAGACAGACAGACAGGAAGGAAGGAAGGAAGAAGGAAGGAAAGAAGGGAAGAAGGAAAGAGAAAGAAAGAAAGAAGAAAAAGAAATCCCAGCAGAGAGCTTACATGTGTATGTGTGCATTTCAGACAAACCATATGCACACGCATGTGAACACGTGCATACCACAATGGAAATATACCTCAGCTTCCTTGCTAGGAGGCTACCTGCTCAACCATAGCTTCCTAGTGTCTTCCCTGGGATCAGTGGCACCAAGACCTTGGCACACCAGGGCCTCTATGGACATCTTTACAATTCCCTAGACGTTTCTATTTTATATATTTATTTTTGCTGTGCTGAAGGTTGAACCCATGGCCTTAATCATGTCAGGTAAGCACCCTGGAAGTTTCTAGAGTGCTACCATTCTTCTCACGGAGATTGGAGTTCAGTTATATTTCAAGACAAGTTTAGCTCAAGGTCATGAGAAAGACCCTAGCTGTCACTCTCTGCATGCAACACAACGTGACTTTGGTCAAGCCATCCCATTCTTCTGCCCATTCTTCAGTCAATAGAGTCCCCAGAAGGAAAGGTCTTGTGGAGGGAATGGGGGAGTTGAATATATTAGAAAACCAAAGCAGTGTGGGAACTCCTAGTTTTCCATTCCCTCCCCAGCACAGGAAGGACAAAAATGATGTTCTGTGGGAGAAACCAAGAAAACGGCACGTGAGCCTCAGTGGGGTTCTAGGCCAACTGTGATCAGCGCTGTGATGGGAGCAGAATGCACTGGAGTTCATGGGACCCGTGTCCTTTCCTACTGTGTCCAGCACTGACCAAGGCTTTGGCCCAGCACTGGCCTAAGTCAAGTTCCCCACGCAAAGTAACAAGGAGAGTCCTGGAAAGAGGATCCAGGAGAAGACTCCAGGGCTGGCTTGGAAAAAAGTCACACACACTTTCTGGGCTGGAAACAGGGATGAGAAAAACCATCAGCCTTGTGTCCATTCTTCCCATGTGCCACATCCTTTGGATGCAGCAGACTTGACTGACTTGAATGTGGAGAACATTCTTCATCCTCTAGATGAGGAATCTGGGGCTTACAAAGTAAGTCAGCCTGCCCAAGGCCTTTGGTACCAGGCTATGGCAGATCAGACAGCGCTGTGTGCTGCTTCCCCATGATCCTTCTCCCATACTTTGGCTTCCTCCTGACCAACTCGTGGAGGCTCCAAGGGATGGAGCTCACTAGGTAGTGCCCAACCTAGGTAGTGCCTGGGCTGCCTCTGTGTTCAGTTGCCAGGGGTAGAAGCAGACCCTGCTTTTTCTATATGTTTATTTATTTTGAGAGGGCTTGAGGAACCAGACCTGGGAGTTTGAATGGTGATATTTATGAAACATTTTCAGATCTCAAGCACTGAGCCCCTTTTTAAAAATTGATTGATTGATTGATTGACTGATTGGAGAGAGGTCTTGCTTTGAGATTCAAGCTGGCCTTGAACTCACTACGTAGTCCAGGCTGGCCTTGAACTCATGGTGATCTTCCTGCCTCAGCCTCCCAAGTGCTGCGATTACAGGCATGCACCACCAAACCTGAATATTAGGCCCATTTAAAAAGCAAGAAGACAGCCGGGCATGGTGGCGCACACCTTTAATCCCAGCACTCGGGAGGCTGAGGTAGGAGGAGCGTTGTGAGTTTGAGGCCGGCTTGGGCTACAACTCGAGCACAAGGCCGGTCTGAGCTACATAGTGCGACTTTGCCTCAAAAAACCAGGGCTGGGAGTTTGGCTCAGTGGCTTAAGCGCCTGCCTGTTAGGCGGGAGGTTGTGTTAGGCAGGAGGTCGTGAGTTCCATCCCCAGTGCCGCAAAAAAAAAAAAAAAAAAAGCAAGCATAGCAGCCCCAAGTTCTGACTTATCACTGTTATCACTGGCAGTGGCTAATTGCTGACTTCCTCTGTGCTAAGCTGAGCCAGTTTCTCTGACTTGGCCTCCATTTGAGCCTCATTAATCACCTAGCACATAGTGGGGTCTTTAATGAAAGGCTTGCTTTTAAAGATAGTTATCACAGAGCCACTGAGTCACTCATGGGAACCTAAGCCTCCTGACTCGCTCCCTGCCCTGTGAGTAATGCCCACCTGGGTCCCCAGGGAGTGGACAGGACTCCAGGCCTATGTGGGAGAGGCCCAGTGAGTCCAGAGAACAGCATTGCTTGATGGGGCCCTGCAGTAAAGAACAGGTTAATGTGATAATGAAATACTTATCCTTTACGGGGCACAGGCCTGGCTGCCGTCACCTTGTTTCATCCTCACGGCAGGTCTGTGAGGTTGGAACTTCAACATCATGACCACTGTCTTATTTCACAGGCCAGGACACTGAGGACAGGGAACTAAGTAGCCTGCCTGGGTCTGCAGGGCTGTGAAGTGCCAGAGTTGAGCCTCCTTCCTGGCTCGGGCTGCCTCTCCCATGTTCTCCCCTGTGCTTGAGGTCAAATCCCACTTACGCTTGTGACCCTGCCCTGACACCTGCCTCTCCCCTCCGCCCACCCCGCAGCCACTAGGCAGGGAAACTGGGAGAGGCGCTGAGTGTGGACAGTTCAGCATGACGCCACCCAGTAACTCACCATTCTGAGTTAGTTCCCCTCTTTCCCTCAAACCCTGTCTCCTTCCCCCTGCCCAGGTCCAACCAATTGTGCACCCAGGAGCGCCAAGGAGCCAGGGGGCATGGCTCACAGCCAGGTCACTGATCTAAACCATTTCCTAACCTCTGCATCCTCAGTTTCTTCATCTGCAAAACAGACATAACGGAAAGAGAAAATGGAATAACCCCTCGTGCCTGGCACACAGGAAGCCCTTAAGAAACGGTGGTCAACTGCTCTTACCACGTGGTTAGGGGCGGTCCCCAGCACTTTGTCCCCTGCTTTTGTTGCCAAGCTCATTCCTCCTGTCCTTGGATTTCTGATGTGGTAGAACACATTCGAACTTTCAAAGTCCCTTCCTATCTAACACCGAGAAGGATGCGTTGGCTCAGAGCAAAGACCTCTGCCCTGGCAGCTCCGTCCTGATGGGGCTGATGAACAAAGACCTCTGTGATCCGGCAGCATGTACCCCAAAGGAAGGGCAGGGGGACATTTCCAGTATGCTCCATTCAAAGGTTTCAGCTTAGATTGGGACATCCTGCTGGTAATTAGCAAGGGTCTCTGGGGTGGAGGGTCAGCTCCAAGGGCTGGTGTTGGTGCTAATGAGGCTGTGGCCAAGGGGTTGATTTCTGCAGGATAACTGCTTCCCCCAATGTGCCCTGCCACCCTTGACCTGAGCACCTGCTCACACACTGCCATGTCTGAGGATTCCACCATCACAGACACAAAAATTTCACTTCTTGTCCCTATTATTAAAGCACAGGTTTCCCTGGCGGAGACAGCATAGGGAGCCTCATTCTCCTCGTTTCTTTCTACCAAAGTGTTAGTGGCTTTGATTACATTTGCCTCACGACCCATCTGGTTCCCACCTCCGTGCCTTTGCCTGAGCTGAGCCCTCCCTCAGGAGTGGCTTTCCAGCCCCAGCAAACATTTTACCATTCTTCACGAACCCGGATGGGCCCCCAGCCTGAAATAACCTCTCCTCCCTTTGGATGTTTCCTGTGCCTTGTTCAAACCTTCTCATCACAAAGTGCTCAAGGAGTTTGTTTCCAGTGTGTCTGGCTGGGTAAGTGTAAGCACCCAAGGATGGGGGTATGTCTCCTCCTCCCCCAATCCTTCCCCAGTAACACACATGCACACATACACGCACGCACGCACGCACCAGCACACTTGGCCTTCCGCAGAGCCAGGAGCATGATAGGTACTTGCTGATGCTTAAGGCAAAGAATAATGGAATGCCCCCTGTAAAGAGCCAGCCTGACGTCCCCACTCCCCAGCTCCAGGCGTCCGGAGGTTCCACCTACACACAGGACAAGACTTCTTGGTTCCGCTGAGGAAGTTCCTACATTTAGGATCTCAGATGATGGCCAGGCTCCCAAAGGAGGTAAGGACCTGCCTGGCACTGGCAGCTGATGAGGGGGAGGGCAGAGACTCCTGCCAGGCCTTCCAGTTGGGCCAGGGGCTATTTATACTCAGTCCCTGCCCCTGATTTGCCAAAGGGCTCTGCTTCCCCATGGGGACAGCTCATCCTCCACCCCAGCCACCCACTGCCCAGCTGGGCCTAGAACAGACACAGGCAGCCAGGAAGATGGGCAGCAGGTGCCCACAAGTCACTGGCTGCTGGTGGAGACCTCGCTGCTGACCTCTCAGGGTGAAATTATCTATCTATCTATCTATCTATCTATCTATCTATCTGGGTGTCACTATGTAGCTAGGTTGAAACTCAAGCTGATCCTCCTGCCTCAGCCTCTCATGTGCTGGAATTACAGGTGTGCACCACCACACCCAGCTGAACAAAAATTTTAGGCAAACAGCTCAGATCAGGCTCAGTTCTGAATCAACTCTATGCTATCACCACAATTCCTGTCATGACCCATTAGATTTGAATCCCTCTGCCCAAACCTGGGTTTACCTTAGAACCCCCCCAACATAGGAATTTAGAGATTGGAGGGACCTCAGGAGTTACCTAGTTCAGAATGGTTCTTGTTACCCACATTTTTTCCCCAAATCCACTCTCACACAATCTCCATCTTCTCCCTATATATAAAACAGATACAGAGAGGCATGTTTCTCAAAAAAGCTAAAGAAAATTACCATAGAATCCAGAATTCCATTCTAGGTATATATCCAAAAGATCTGAAAATAGGAACCCCAACAGATACTTGCCCACCAATGTTCATGGAAGATGAATGACAATGTGGTACCTAAATACAGTGGAGTAGCCTTCAGTCATGAAAAGGGAAGGATTTCTAGCATATCATAGACAAATCTTGGTAACGTGCTAAGTGAAATAAGCCAGGCATGAAAGGATAAATATTGTGTAACTGAACTTATGAAATATCCAGAGAAAGGCGTAGATTAGAAGTTGCTAGGAGCAGGGGACATGGGGTTTAGTTTTTGTTTGGGGTGATGGAAAATTCTGGAAACAGATAGTGGTGATGTTTGGACAACACTGAAATGTATTAAGTGCCACTGAATTGTACACTTAAAAATGTACAGTGGGTGAAGTGGGTCTCCCTGGGTCCCCATCCCTCAACTTTCCCCTTCTGGCCTAGTCTAATTCCTTCTTCCTTCTCATGGGAAAGCTGGGGCTCAGAGACACTGTCACTTCCAGCTTGCACAGCTGGCTGGGGGACTGCAGGGGGAGAACCTAGGGCTTGCGACTGTCACAGGGCTCATTTCCCCGCGCCGTGGCACCTCCCTTGGAGCAGATGTCACTATGCTGTACCCGACAGGCCCTAACCTCGGGGGTGATAAGCATCCATTCTCAGACACTTCTCTAGGGCAGGGCACAGAGGGGGTGGAAGGGAGGCACCCATGGTCCCCGTAAGGTAGGAGGGGGAGCCCAGGGCTGCAGGCCAGGGAGAGGTTCCCCTCCTCCCACCAGTCTTGGAGTAAGTTCAATGGCCCTTGGAATCGTAGGCTTCATGCCTCCCCTTTTCCCGTGGGGAAGCCTAACTGTCCCTGCCAGGTAAGATCCTGATTCAAAGACATAGTATCTCTTAAAATGCCTGTCATGGGTGCTTACAGGAAAAGGGAGGAGTTGGAAACTCCTTTTCTGGTCACTTGTGTCTCTTCCTACTGGGGGGTTTCAATGAGCTCCGCAACGGCCCAGAGTTGGGTGCTCCACACGCTGGCTCCTGAGCAGTTCTAAGCAGAGGCCTAACCTCCTCCTGAGTCCAAAGGAACTCCATCCTGGCCTAGAGCAAGACGGAAACTTCCAGAAGGGGAAGGAAAGGCTTGAGAAATAACCAGGAAATAAAGAACCAAGCATTGGCCTTGGAACTCAAGGCAAACTCCTTTCCACTTAGGTCAAAAGGCAAAGGTCTCCGAGCCGGTGGGCGTCATGCGCGAGGAGAGCCCAGCAAAGGCAGGCACATGTGCCTCGGTCAGCAGGGAAGGGGCTGGGCCTGCTGGGCCATGCATCTGACTCCTAGAGCTCACAAAGAGAACAACGCAAGATCTACTGCCATCTTTCCTCACCTGTCCCCTGGCCAACGCATGGGCTCCTGGTGTGTGCTGAGCATAGATCTCCTTCCTTTCTAATCTACTGGTGCAGAGCCAAAGGGGCTCACATGGCACTGTGGTCTGGTGGCTTTGGAGGGGTTCTAGATCCCCAGTGGCTGCCTCTCCTCAAAGAAGTAGATATGTTGTCATATAATCCCAGCATTCCGGGGAGCTGGGGCAGAATGTTGGGAGTTTGAACCCAGGCTGAGCAACTTAGTGACTTGGCAAGACCCTTTCTCAGAGTAAAGCTAGGGATGTAGCTCGGTGCAAAGGCCCTGGGTTCAATCCTCAGTAACAAACCAACCAACAAAAAGCGGCAATGCCTGTAGACCCCTCCTCCCGTTGATCACTGGTTCATTCACTCGGCAGGCATGGTGGCTGTTGGCTCTTTCCTGTCTCTGGCAGGGGCGAGGGGAGCAGGGAAGCGTGAGGGTGAGAGATGAGTCAGTGTAGAACGGCAGGAGCTGCTGAGCCTGCGGGACACTGGGCCTCCCGCTCAGTTCAGCCGAGAGGCGAGAGAGAGCGTCTGGAAGACAACAGACACCTGCAGCAAACGAGCACCTGGCCTTAGCGAGTAGGTTAAAGCCTTTCCTTGGCAATCACATTCATTCACGCCTATTCATTCAACACACATGGAGGGGATAACTCTGAACCTGGCAGAGCCTCAGGTGCCGGGGACCATGGAGGTGAATGAGGCAGCAATAAGGAGTGCCCAGGCCAGGAGACATCTGTCAAGCACAGAGCAACAAGCTCGTGGGAAGACCACTCAAGCGGGGGGAGTGGGACCCCACTATCAGGAACAGGAGAAGCAGTAAAGCTTGTGAATTTGCCTGAGCACTGCACCTTACACAAGATCCAGGTGTCACCAGCCTGCGGTGACCAGCTGTGAAGCCGGGCCGGGAACTGGCTGCCGGCGTTAGTGCCTAGGTCTGTGGCAGGGGATGGGCCCTCTGGCATCGCAGGACAGCGGCCTTAGAAGCAGAGAGGAAGCCATGGACAAGGATCAGGGAAATAGGAGGAAGGAGGAGAGTGTAAAGAAGGTTTTGAGCCAGGGTGACCAGGGAAATGGAGACGGTGTGCGCTGAGACCGAATGTAAGAGGTGAAGCAGCTCTGGGAACACAGATACCTCTGCAGGACACCTCCAGGCAGCCACGCCCAGACAGCGGGGAGGTGTCAAGCTGGAGCGCAAGAGGAGGAGGGAGGCTAGACGTTCAGATTTGAGAATCTTTGTCCCGAATGATGCTTTAGGCCCAGCCTCTCCTGCAGACACAGAGGAGGCTAGGCCAGCGAAAGACTCATGGGCCAGGGCAAGAAGGGCTCCAAGATGGGGGCAGGCAGGCTGGTCAGCCTCAGGGGGCTGCACTCACCCCAAGGGGCAAGAACCTGGAGCAGGAGGTAGGAAAACCTCCCAGAAGCCTTCAAGCAGCAGGTTGGTTGAGGTTGGCTTCACTTTCCTGGCATTCCTGAAGAGGGCCCAGGGAGGCGGACGGCCAGCATGCTCGGGCAGAAACACCACATCCTTCCCGCTCTCTGCTCTGTACTTCTGCTTTGCTCCTCACTGGGCCAGAGCTCTGGGCTTCCTAAGCCTTCCCCTCCTCATCCGGATTCTTCCACCACCGTGAGCTGCTAAGGTAGCTGATCTCTGTCATCTGGGGACCAGGTTCATATTCTGATCCGAAGTCTACCTCAGCTAAAGTCTGGCCCATGGGATTTTGTCCAGCCATTCTTGGGCTTGTCACACTGCACTGTGTCACCGACATCATTAGGAGCCTGGCAGGAGCAAGAAAGCAGTACCTCAGGGAGAACCTGGGGGGAAAGAGGGTTTTCCAGGTCATGGTCCACGTGAGGGGTGAAAACCTTACGTGCAAGAAGAAAGCCAAGTAGGGAATAGTGGTGCAGGCCTATAACCTCAGCACTCAGGAGGCTGAGGCAGGAGGATTGCCACGAGTTTGAGGCCAGCCTGGGCTCCACAGTGAGTTCAAGCCCAGCCTGAACTACATTGCAAGACCCTGGCTCCAAAAACAAACTCACACACACACACACAAAAAAAAGCTAAAGTACAAAAACATTTTTCCCATCAGGGAGCAGCCCCTGAGGATTGTCTGGCTGCATTGGCTAGCATATGCAAGGGGCTCCCCTTCTCCCTCTCCTTCCCTAAGCACTCCCATAGGACCTCCACATACCACGCAACACTCTATGAGTGACTGTGACAACCCTTCTGTGCCCTCCAAACTTCGAGAGGTTTGTTTCAGGGCCAAGTGGGGCTCTCTGGAGGCAAAGCACCGATCAGGGACCGTAAGAGCCCAGAAAGGTCTCGATTCTGGGCAGGTTGAGGGAGGGAAGGGTGTGGGCAGCCGCGTGTAGCCCAGGAATGTGTCCAAAACCGAGCATCCATGCTGGTGGTGGCTTGATGAGCTGCTTCTCTGGGGAGTAATGGGGTGGGGGAGCCCGGGAGGGAGGGGCAGAACCCGGGCTGGAATGTTACAGCTTCTGTGCTCCACAGCAGCTCCTGGCCTGGCCTGAGGCTTCCTGATCTGATAAAATGTGACAAGATGGTCTGAAAAATGTTACAACCAGTGAAACGTTTAAACCTGCTTTTTGTTGTGTTGTGAGCCCAGGAAGGTGGAGTTGGCCTGCGTGGGGAATGAAGAGTATGGGAAGGCAGGGCTGTCTGTTTTGGCCAATCGGGGGCTGGGCCTGGACCAGGATGATGGGCCCGGGAGAGGAATAAGGAAGGTGAGAAACTGAGGGGAAGGAGCAGAGGAGTGAACGGGGGAAGGAAGGCAGGGAGAAGGCAGAGGGAATGGCTCCTACAGGCTGGGCCTGCTCAGCAGGTCCACCTGGTCCCCTGACAGGACTGGGCACCTCCCGGGGACACTGACATCTTCACCCAGAAAAACTCAGCATGAGGCAGGGAAGAGCCTGAGTCCAGTACACTCAGAAAGGGCTGAAAGGACCACACTAGGGGTTCAAACCCCAGACGCCCAGAGCATCTCCCCAACACCAGTGAGTGTTCCCCAGAGTGCAGGCCAAGAAGACCAAGGTCTGTTTCTCCACTTTCACGGCTGAGCTTATACATCCTCCACCATTTAGGGCCCCACCTTCAGAGTAGCCTTTCGCCCTGCTCAGTTAGGCTATTACAGGGGCAACTGGGGCTCAAAGACTCACTGGCAATCACAACATTCCTGCCCATTAGTGTCAATGACTCTCATAGTTCCCTCCAAATGGGCCCGGTCTACTAAAGGAGAGATGCAGAACATTCCAGAAACCCAGGTGAAAAAAAAAAAAGAACAGAAAGCAAAAAAGCCAGCCAGCCAGCCAGCTGGGACCAGGTGTCTCTGGAGTGCTCTTTGGGTATAATAAGGTAGATAGATGTGCAATAAAAGCCTATTCAGTAGAAGTCTTTGCCTGAGCGGATTCTCTTGCTGGCTGGCCTCTAGCTAGCTGGAAGAAGGTGGGTGGGACCCAGGAGGTACCTGGAAAGGAACTGGAAGCCTTTGGTAAACAGCCCTGTGTGTCTGTCATCCCACACAGTTTCAAGTCACAAAATGTCAAAGCTAGGTAGGAACTCGGACATCTTTCAGTCCAGTTTCATGGGGAAAACAAGGCCTGTAGAAGTGATGTGACTTGCTCAGAGTTTCTCAACCGGTTAGAGGCAGTCCAGCAAGGTCAGCCCAGGCCTCAGACTCCCAGCAAGAGCTCTGTCTCCTTTACACCCCACAAATCCTCCTCAAAGTCTCCCAGACCACAGTCCAAGAGCTATGGCTTCATTCAGTACCTACATATTACCTGCCTAGAGTACATGGCACCAGAGCTGGTACCATGGTGAGTGGCAGGGTGTGAGAAGTCTCATTTGCTATGGGAGCTCTAAGCAATGGAATACTGGGTAAGCAAGAACTGGGAGGGTGATTTCAGAGGGATGACATTTGCCCTAGGCTTTCAAGTCCAGTTCAGTCTGGATATCTTTTTCTCCAGGAGCTCTGCCATTTGTTTCTTTGCCTCCTTGTCTACCAATCTGAATTCTAATTTAAAACAGGTCTACATCTTTAGCTCATTTTAACCTTATATAGCACTTCTTCCCTTCCTGACCTTCCTGGTCTGAGGGGTTGATCTCTCATTTTACAAATGGGGAGACAAGAGTCTCACAGGGCCAGGTTGCTTGCTCTGAGAAGCCAAGTGTGCTGGTTCCCAGGCCAGGATTTTGCTGGTCCCCACTCCGCTTTCCCATTGAAGCCCGGTTCTGGTAAAACCCAAGACAGCCTGCACCAGTGTCCTTTCCCACTTTTGACTCCTATCTGTCCCTCAAGCATTAAATTTAAAATCCCAGCTTACTGCCTCCAATTTAAACTTCCCTCTAGTCATTTCCCCAGCTCTAACACATACCTCAGGGGTGACATTAAACACATTCATTTGAATTGCCCATCATCTCTATTTTTCCACTACAGATAAGTCTTTTGACAGGAGCAATTCCTTCACTTCCAGGTACTAGCGCCTGGTTCACCAATGAGGACAGTGTCCTGTGAGGGTCTCCTGTCCTCCTTTTGCAGTTCTGAGTCATTCCACCTGGCCACCCTGTCCTCCCCCAGGCTGCATAGGCTGCCACCATTCCAAGCCTTAGACAAGTAATGGCCCTGCTCGGTCTCTGAGCCGTTTACACAGCTGCTAGCTCCACAGTCTGGAAACCTTTTGTCTAAGTCTCAGAAGCACTCCAGCAGGGCACACAGCGCTTCCTCTAGACAGCTCCCAAGCTCTTCCTTCCAAGGGCCACCAACCTGGCATGTCTTCATTCAAAGAATACTGACACTGGGCCAGTCTTGTGCTGAATGCTAGGAGTCAGAGATATACTCCTGGTCTTGCAAGAATTCCCAATTTCAAGAGTAGTTTGGGAGCTGCCTCAGGTGGCTCATGTTCCTCCCCTACGGGGGCCTACATGTCACCAGCTCTGCCTCACCACCAGGGCTAGATCCTCCAGGAACTCACCTATGTCTACTGTGCCACCCACTCCCTTACACTACTCCCTTTGGGCGCCCAAGGATATTCACAGACCAGCTGGCTGTTAGGGTCAGGGAAGTAGGCAGCATAGTATAGTGGCCAGACCACTTGGGGGTGGTTTTGAATAACCCAGACATTTGGGCTCCAACACCAGACCTGCTGGACCAGACCATCTGGGGAGGAGTCCAGAAAACTGGCTCATTAAAAACCTCCCCCAGAAGTGTGACAACAGGAGGGGTAGGAGATGGTGCAATCTGCCCTATAAAGTTCACTGACCAAAGAGGTTTCATCAGAATCTAACGCAGTGTAAGTGGTAAACTTTGGTTACCTGAGAAACATGAAGGATAGAGGAACAAACCAAATGGCACTATAGGGAAGCAACTGGACAATTTCAGAATATAGGACTTTCTGAAAGACGACAGACCTGAACTTTTTAAAAGGTCATCGTCAGTTTTTAAAAGTATACGGGCAACAGTTTTTACCTAACAAGCATAACATATGTCACTTACTATATTTTGTCTGCTTCCATCTAATGAAATGTAAGCTACATGAGGACAAGATTTTGGTTCACTTTATTCACTTTCATATTTCCAAATCCTAGAATCCTACCTTAACATCGAATTTATTATTAATCATTTTATTTTATTATTAATTTTAATAAACATCATCTACTTTTTAAAAGCATATGGGCACATGGAAGAAATGTTTCCCATTAAAATGAATGTAAGAGACATAACAATCAAGTAATTGGAGCTTGGTTTGAAAATCCTAGCAGTAAAGGCATTTGAGGATAACTAGGGAAATCTAAATCATTAGGAATTATTAATACTTTCGTTGAGTGTGATGACGGTTTGAGGTCAGGAAGTCACCCTTACATTAGGGCTTATAATGGCTATAATTTGAAATTGTTCAGCAATTTGCATTGTGTGTGTGCGCACCCATGGGTGTCCATGGAGAGGAGGGGAGGGGAGAAACGATGGCAAAATGTTAAAAACAGTTTCATTCGGAAGTGTCTGTTCCTCATACAATTTTTTCTACGATTCTTTTTTTCCCCCAGTTTTGAGGACTGATCCCAGGACCACGCAGCAAGCTAAGCAACTGCTCTGCTTGGAGCTGTATCCCCAGCACTGATTAACAAGCCTCACAATAAAACTCGCGCAGGGCTTGAACCTGTGGCTCTGTGGGCTGGAGTCCCAGGCGGTGGCCGAGTCGCTGGACCCTGCCAGGGGCTCCAGTCCCGCCCGGGGGCAGCGGCAGCGGCAGGTGCGCGGGCAGGAGGCGCCGGCTGCAGGGCGGGGGCTGCGCCACACCCGGCGCTCAGGGCGACGTTCCGGCTCCCCGCCTTTCAAGGTGGGTATTTCCACCGCATTCCCGGAGGTCTCCGCGCCTCGTACCCCCACGGCGCTGAGGACGCGCAGGTGAAGGCAGCCCAGCGCGGCACCTGGACTTCCCCCGCCCTCCTCAGCGAGGCTCCACGCAAGTTCAAAGCGCTGGCTGCCCCTCCCTCCCAGCCGGCTCCCGAGCGAGCCCCAACACCTTCCTGCACCCCCTGCCCCACCCCCGCCCTCATGCAGGAGTCCCGGGGTCCTGCCGCCAACTCCTCTGCTGTGTGCTCGCGTTCATACCCTCCGCCTTTCCTTCTCAAGGGGCGCCTTGTCACAGGTGCCTGGGGGTTGCGAGCAGCTATTGGGGCCACTGCAGCCCGGCGCGGGGTTTCAATAGGCATCACAGCACTCAGCAGGGCCGGTCGTTGGTTCTCAACCAGGGTTTCACGGCCAATGGGCCCGCAGAGCTTAAAAATACTGATGTGTCCCTGCCCCGGAGAAAGGAATTTAAGTGCCCTGAGCGCCAGCAGATCCTCGCTTCGTTTTCAGGAGCAGGCAAGGATGAGAAGCAAAGCCCAGGACCCCAGACAGGCCGGGGTCTCACTCCTCCACGGGAGGTCCACAGCGGGGCCTCTTAGGCCTCCAGCACCATCACATCCTGTCCAAATGTCAGGGGAGCCCTTGGCTGCTTTTCCAATCCCTAGCGTTGTCCCCCTCTTTCTCTCCTGGCCTCTCAACCTCCATCTTTACAGCCGGGACAGCAGAAACGTTTTTGATCAGCAGCACCTGAGTGAAAAGTGTTTGGGCATGCCCTCATTTACATACACGCAGGGATAAATCACACGCTGGCCTCTGTGCTCCTATTTTATGTGCATTACTAAACACTAACATCCACTGGGAAAGGATAAGGTGAAAACTATATCCCAAAGAAACTCCGCCTCCGTTGAAGGCATTGCCTGGTGACCCCCAGTTCAGGCCTTTAGTCCTCCTTTCCCTGCTTCCTGATTTTCCCACCTGTTTTCTTGGCCTGGCAGAAACTGTGAGAGCCGCAGGATGCCAAGCAACATGCATGGGGTTCAAGGTCGTAATCCCTTCTTCCTCCTGGGGTCAGCGCCTCGTTCTGCATCCGCCCACAGCTACTCCTGCCCTCGCCCAGGCCTTTCCTTCAGCCTGGCCTCTGGCTGGAAAGCATTCCTCTGCTTGCAGAGCTGCACCCCCCTGCCCTGGGTCCCCAGCTCTGCTCCCTGCTTTCCCCCCCCCCTCACCCACCCAGCGGGCAGCCAGTGCCAGCAGAGTTCGGTGCCACGGGGAGCTTCTGTCGGCTCAGTCTCCTCTTTATTCAAGTTCGTGACAGAAGTAGGTGGGCATTTCTTCCAGGAGAAACATGATTTGTGTAGAAAAGATAAATCAGTCTACACACCACACACACACACACACACACACACACACAAAGTCAAAAAAAAATTCTAGCTATAGCTTTTTCTACAAGTGAGCTGTGTCTTGAGCTTGAGGGGCAGAATATCAAGGCAGACAGCAGGTTAGGTTCTCTCAGGAATCACCCGGACCTAAAGGCAGGCTGGAGTTAGCACAGACTGGAAGAGGGGACCAAGAAAACAGGGGGAGATGAGGTAATGGGGGCACCTTTATGAAGACACTCAAAGCTATAAATGAAAATGAAGGGGAATGCTTTTACAGGTGCATCCTCAATGGTGAGTAAGACAATACAGGGTGTATTTATTTGGGTAGGCAGTAGTTAATAAGGTCATGAGGAAATAATTTTACTGAACTCTGCTGTCAGTAAAGGAGTGAGGGAATGAATCTCTCTTCTAGGGCACTCGGAATGGGTATTATTATTTGTAAAAGTGGCTAATATTTATTGAACCCTGACTATGTGCCAGGTACATGTAAAGCATTTTATATAGAATATAACCTTTAATTTGCTAAAGAACTCAATGATGCCATTACCCCCACTTGACTGATGACGACGTGGGTTAGAGAGGCTAGGCGACTTGACTGGGGTCACTCAGCTGGGAGACGGTGGGGCTAAGATGGCTAATAAAGCCACGAGGGAGGCATTATTGGGACGAGGCCTGCGTGGAGCACGTCGGCAGAGGCCAAGACACTCAGGCCTGTCCTGCTGCTCAGGCTGTGCCCTGGACTAACAGCTCTGTAAACCCCAGTGCTGGGGCCCCTGCCTATGGTCTTTTTCTTTTGACTATCGGCATGAATCTTCCGTGCTTGTGTGTTTCTCTGTATCTTACACAGGGCCAGACCCACCCCCAAGTCATCCTGGGTGGAAGAGGAGACCTCTGTCCCAGGGCTAGAGGAACAAATGAGGCCGAAAGGGTAAATTCAGATGCCCACAGAGAATTCCAGCTAACAGGGGTTCAAGAGACCTCTTCCAAGATGCAAAGCCCAGCACAGACTGACAAATGTGGGCATCGAGTTCCCAAGAGAGGTCACAGTAGCCATTTGCCAGCAGTCACCAAGAATCCTCTTAAAAGCCCTGAGGGATAGATGGTGTCTCCACTTCACAAGTGAGAAAACTTAGGCTGAGAGAGGTACGTAAACTAGGAAGTGGAGGGAGAGCTTGACCTCACATCCTCTACCATTGCTATTTTGCCCATTGGTCTGGATCCCACCCTCGTGATAACTAGCTCATCCTAGCACCCGCTGTGCACTCCACACTGAACCGGGCATGACCAAGGATGACCCAAACAGTGTCATGGTCCTGCCCCTGGAGGAGGGTGTGGTCCGGCAGACAGGCCCTGGGCACAGGAGCCTCAAGATGGTAGCCAGGATCCAGCCAGCTTACAAACCGTCCCTGATGGAGCTGGGGAGACCAAGAGGAGGAGCAGGATGGGGATAGAGAACTCAAGAAACTTCAAAAGGTGTGCGTAGAGCACATGTGTGTGCCGTCAGAGAAAAGGACTCGGAGAAGCAGCGGGAGACACTGATGAACGCAGATCACACGGGACCAGAAAGTAAGGAGGCCAGGGCCTGAGGTCCCACAGGTAGCAAAATTATGACCATCAGGGACCTGAAAGAAGTCCCCCCTCCCCAGACAGGAGCCTTTGAACTGGAAGGAACCTTGGGGTACACAGCCCAGCCTGCAAATGTTGAGGGCACAGAGGTAAGGCCAGCATGCAGGGCTGAGAAGCAGTGTGAGAAGGGTTCTTCCAAGTCTCCTAGAACTCACCTTCCTTGGTGTACAGAGCACACTGCACCACTAAGGAGATGCACATCGAAGACACTGTGGCCGCTCACTGTATCCCACATTAGCCGTGCTTGCCTTTTCTTTTTGTTTTTCTCGAGATTGAACCAAGGCCTTGGGCATGCTAGGCAAGTGCTCTGCCACTGAGCTACATCCCTACACCTTTTGTAAAATTTAATTTTGAGACAGAGCCTCAATGAGTGGCTCAGGTTGGCCTGCAGTTCAAGATCCTCCTGTCTCAGCTTACTGAGTACTTGGGATGACAGGTACAGTATATGCGACTGTGGCCACCTACCAGCCAAGCTTTCAATAGACCTCTCTGTCCATAGCATCTCAGGAATTCCTTCCTTTTCCCAGACCATATTTTCCTCTGCCCAGTTCCATGGTTGCTATGGCTCATGAATATCTTTGCCTTGAGAATTCTGATAGGCCATCTTTTTTTGTTGTTTTTTAGTTTTCATTTTTTTTCTTCTGGTGGTTTTTAGGATTGAATCCAGGGCCCTCTACCAGTGAGCTACATCTTCAGCCCTTTTCAATTTTATTTTGAGACAGAGTCTCACTTCACCAAAGAGACCAGAGACCCTCCTGCCTCAGCTTCCCTTAGCGCTGGGATTTCAGGTACACGTCATTATGCTTGGCTAACCTGGCGGGGTACCTTACCTACTTATCTCACCTCCATCCCTCTGAGCCACTGCTTTGGCCCTGTGTCTGGTCCTCAGGTGCTGAGTCACCGCTCCTCATCTGGAGTGAAGCCCCGATCATCCTTGCTCCTCCGTGAAGAGCCTCCAGCATTTGCATCTCAGACCTCCTATCCGGCTTCTCCATATTCGGTCCCTTTGCGAGGGCACCGTGCTCACTTCTGTTGTGTGGCCAGAACTGGGATAGTGCTAGAATGAAGCCTGGCCATCCCAGAAGAGGACAGCTGGCTCTAACCTCTTCCTGCAAGTGGGGAGGAATGCAGGAGGCCCCTCTGGGCTCTCAGAAGGCCACCTGGCACCTAGTGAGGAATTGGCCTCCATAGGCCCTGGTCTTTGGCTGCTGATCCTCAGTTATTTACTCTTCACCCAGGAAACCTGCCCAGGAGCGACTGCAGGCGTCCTCTTCAAACATTTCCCAGCACCTAGGGCCTTAGGCAAGGGGCACGGGCCTTGGACAATGACACTGAGCTGACTGCAGGGAGTGCTCGGCCATACTGTCATGGCCACATCAATACGCTGTGTTGTTTCGAAGTGAGCCCTGCCTCTGTCCGTGTCCTCCTGGGCTCACCGTGAAGGGGCTGGTCATCCCTAGGCCTCTCAAATAACCATTCCCTGCTCACGTGTGTGGTCTTACACATACGTGCACAGATGCACACATAAAAGCCAACTAGACAGAGCCACGGCTTTTCATTTTGCTGGGATGAATGGAGGATTAAAACTAAAGAGCAGACTCTACTTAAGGTGCTCAGTGGACTAATTATGGGGGCACAGAAGTACAAGAGCTGCCTGATAGCCCCAGGTGGCAGTGAGCAGTGTAGGTGCCTGTGGGTCCATGGGCCTGGCGGGGGA
Source organism: Dasyprocta punctata (assembly GCA_004363535.1). Taxonomy (NCBI): domain Eukaryota; kingdom Metazoa; phylum Chordata; class Mammalia; order Rodentia; family Dasyproctidae; genus Dasyprocta; species Dasyprocta punctata. Next base: position 44,748 of record RJWM01015447.1, read on the forward strand.
CGATCTGGCTGACTCGATTCTGCACTGTGTCCTGTTAGAAAGACTCAACTTCCTAACAGAAAAATGTTAGCATCACCTACTTGAGAGAGGCTATAGGAAGGAATCATTGAAGTAATGTAGATGAAGCTTTAATCGCAGTCTCTGGAACACAGCTGAACAATAAATGGTGGTTATTATTTGAAGACATAGATCCTCCCCCATGCCAGGCACTGTGTTATGTGCATCCCATGTACTCTAACCCTCCTAACAATCCTGCAAGGAAATCACCTCCATCTGGTTGCAGAAACTGAGGTGGACACTGGTTGAGGTTACCCAGATAACCGGGATCTCATCCAGAGCCTGCAGTCTTAGCTCCCCAGTCCCTGGAAAGGGATCACAGGAGGGATGGCCCATGCATCTCTCTCCAGCAGCTTAGGGCTAAGCACCCACTCATGGGAATACAGAGGCCCAATATTACATGGCCTCTGCCCTGAGGAGCTCCCAGCCTCACTGTGTGGCAGCTGCCTGAACAGCAATGATAGGAGACCTAATGTGGGAAGCGATTCCTTCCACCAGCAGTGACAACAGTAGACACTGTTACCCTGGCCAGACAGCTTCAAATCCTAAATCCTGGGCACAAAGCTGGGCCTGAGCAGGCCAAGATTTCTGATTGCCACCCAGGTCGGGGACTGAGCTGAATAACCAACCAACTGGCCAAGTGCTTCATTCACTTACTCATGTATGCATTCATTCATTCATCACCTTCATCTCTACTAGGATGGGTGCTCTGGACTGAACTAGTTCACATAGGGAGATTAAAAAAGAAGTCAAAGGCTGGAGAAAAATAAAACCACAGGGACCAGAAAGGGTTAGCCGGGCGTGGTGGTGCAGGCCTTTAATTCCAGCACTCAGGAGGCTGAGGTATATGAAGCGTTTTAAGCCCACATCTGGCTTGGGCTACAATGTGAGCAAGGCCGGCCTGAACTATATAGTGAGACTCTGCCTTGAAAAAAAGCAGGGCTGGGAGTTTGGCTCAGTGACTTAAGTGCCTGCCTGGCAGACTCGAAGCTATGAGTTCGATCCTTGGTACCGACCAAAAAAAAAAAAAAGAGAGAGAGAGAGAGAAAGATGAAAGGGTTAAAACTAAAGAGTGGACTCTACTCAGGTGGTCAGTGGACTAATTATGGGGGGACAGAAGTACAAGAGCTGCCCAATATACCTGGGTGGCAGTGAGCAGTGTAGGTGCTTGTGGGTCCGTGGGCCTGGCGCCACATTTTCTGAATAGGTAATGGTTGATATATTGGGGGAGAAAGGGTTCCTGGGTTAACTACTATCGGGAAACAGGTTAAACAAATGAAAATAGACTTCTCCCTAGCAGGCCCTTCCATGCCGCAAAGATTCCAACGAGCCCTGCAAATATTAAGAGGCTCCCCAAGGGCAAGTGGTGATTTCTGAATTGACCCTGAGGTCTCAGCAGACTTTTGTAGGACTGAAGTTACAAGATACACTGTGTTGCTCTGGCCCAAAAGTTGTACAGAAAACCAGGACAGAGCAGAAGTGAGGCTGGGAGGGAGCAAGCATCAGGCAGCTCAGGGCTAGAGTTTGAAAACTGGTAAAGTCATGGCCAGGTGGGGGGCGGGATGATGGGAAAGAGGTGGAATCCTTATTTGAAAAACAGTCTGGTATCTGTTTGTGAAGAGAGTCACTCACCATTCACACACCCTGCAACGCACAGGTCCATCCCAAGGTAGGTATCACACGAACAACTCTCCCAAGGGCGCCAAGAGCTCCCAATGGACAAGAGACGGAAGAAGCAGAGTGCGGTGCATTCTGACAGTAGACTACCATGCTGCGGCAAGAGTGAAGGAGCCACAGTAACGTCCAGCCATAGTCCAAAACTTAGAAACGTAATGCAGAGAGGCAAAAGTAAACCCCAGAATACTGCACACAGGACAAATTCATTTCTTAAAATGCTAAAAATAAGGGAAATGAAAAATATAGCATAGAGCCAGGTGGGGTGTCTCATGTCAGTAATCCCAACACTTGGGAGGCTGAGGAACGAGGATTACAGGTTCAAGGCCACCCTGGACTACCCAGTGAGAACCTGTCTCAAAAAGAGTCTAGGCAGTCTTATCTGGGGAAACTGTCACTTAAAACTAATGGAATAAATGTGCAAAATCCAACATACCTGGAGGGAGTTCGGGCTGAGACGGGGAGGAGCCCACAGGTAGATGCAGATATTCTGGTTCTGCAGGGTGTGTGGAGGCTCAGATTTTCCTATTGTCATTATATTCTATATCTGTGATATGTTTACTCTCTGGCATGTTAAATATTATATAATAAAAATATTTTCCACCAGTGTTCAGGAGAGCGGTCAGTATCTTTTTTTTTTTTTTTTTTTTTTTCCAGCACCGGGCATCGAACTCACAGCATCACACCTGCTAGACAGGCACTTAAGCCACTGAGCCAAACTCCCAGCCCAAGTGGTCAGTATCTTTATAAGACACATGTAAGCCATGTGATCTGCATGCTATCCCTCCTTCACTGCTTCCTTTTTTTTTTTCTTTCCAGTACTGAGGATCCAACCCAGAAATGTCCCACCACTGCGCTGCATCCCCAAATCCCCATCCCTTTTTATTTTTTTACTTTGTAGCAAGGTCTCTCAAAGTTGCCAGACTGAGCTGGAGTGTTCTATCCTCCTGCTTCAACCTCCTGAGTGCTCGGATGGCAGGTGTGTGTGCCCCCACGCCTGGCGACATTCCCTTTAGTAGGTTAGTAGGTCTGTCTCACCTGACGATGGATGTACACAGTGACCCCAGCCAGAGTGACTCATTGTGCTTCGCAGCGCTAAAATGGCCAGTGCCTCAGCCATTAACTACAGCCATATTAAACCTGCACAGACCAGTCCTCACAACTCCAGTAAAAATCC